>JASAOC010002096.1:0-165365 GCA_030849835.1 Herpetomonas samuelpessoai | reverse complement strand
GTTTACAGGGAAGGCAAAGACAACAAGTGGAAGGTGACGCGTAGAGAGAACGAATGTGAGAGGGAGAGGGAGAGGGAGAGGACAGTGTGTTTCGAGGCCGGAAGGCAACTCACGAGGTTTTCAGTTACCGAGGATTCAGCCTTGATATTTGCTTGGTCGTGTTTTTCAACGTGAACATCTGCGTGAATCTTCTTTTCCAAGTGTTGCTTTAGTTGTCTGCGTGTCCCCCCGCTCGATGCATGTCGGCGAGAGACCGATTCATTGCAATGGGGGAAGGAAAAAAGAAAAAGAGTCAGTGTGTGCGCGTGCAGCGAAGATACCGCACGCAATAAACGACCACGAGGGACAACCACCACTGGAGGAGAAGGTAGACACACTCACTCGAGGAGCGGATCCCCAATCGGTCGCACGTCTTGCACTGCCATGAGCGCCTCCATCCCGTGTGGTGCCGCGACGGTGAAGCGGCAACGCAGCTCTGTCACGCCGGTTCGGGCGGCCTCTGGGGGCAGCACAATGGTCTGGGAACGCACACCCCATCGGAGCTCACCCCAGGCCAAGGTGGTCCACCGGACGGAGGGACCTTGACGCCCTTCCACCACATACGAGATAGAGGCGGCCGCGGGGGAAGCACTTCTGTAGGTGGTGTCCATCCACACCACGACATAGGCAATGCACAAGGGGTCCTCAAAGACAGGGAGGCGGAGGATGCGAGTTGCTGGCGATGCGGAGTCCTTCCGCAGGGAAGAGGATCGAGATGCGTCGGTATGCCAGGAGGGCCCTGACTTTGTGACCGTGTCCGCTTCCCCTTCGCGCTTCCCAGTGAGAAAGGGAATGTAGGGAGGCTGGTACGTCCCTGTGTGAAATGCCTGCCGCAGGCGCTGTGCCCGGGTGGTGGCTGGCTCCCCACGCAGTTCCATGGGGTCCTTCCGTGACGGAGGGGATGTCAACGGTGCAGGAAGCTCCCGTCTCACTCTGGACGGGTCTACATGGCCAAGGGTGGTTTCTGCAGAGTGGGCGTCGCGCGTACATCGTTCCTTCTTCACAGAAGGTTTCACCAGGGAAGAAATGTTGTCTGTGCAGCCAACGCCGTGTCGCAAGGATAGTGTGTTTTGACGCCCGAAGGCACCAATTTCAAACGTGGCTGCACGGCTGGGGAGAAACGCCTTGGGGAAGGCAGCCGCGCGCACCACGCGCACAGGCAGTCGGTCGTGCAACGCGATCGGCCCCGTGTACACAGAGGAGGTCATGGTGGGCTCCGTCCCGTCCAGGGTATAGCGCAGCTCCACGTGTGCCGGAGGTGGGTGCGGGGTCAGGCAGAGGGTGTGGGTGGCATCGTCGTAGACCACCCGGGGAGTGGGCAGCACCGCTGGCACCTCATAGATCCGTGTCAGAGCGTCTTCCGTGTCCATTGTCTTGCGCACCTGCGCCTGAGGTGCCGCGGAGGATGCCGTGTACGAGGCCTTTACGACGAGGTGCTTGGGAGGGTCAGGGAGGTGGGACGGCCATGGTCGCCACAACCTTTCCTTGTCCTCGCTTGCGGTGGTGGCGGGGTCTTCTCCTGGGATGAGAGGGATGCAGAGCGAGCCTGTGACGCCAGAGGCCTTCAATGAACGAAAAACAAGGGTGCCGTCGCGGACCTCCTGCGCACGTTGCGTGAAGGCGTACCCGATGGTGGCGTCCGTGCGAGGACCCTGCGCCGTATCCAGACTCCCGCACTGGAACTCGCGCTGCGCAACATTGAAGTACCCACAGGGCACCGCCGACAGGGGTGGCGGTGCAACCCAGGTATCTTGGCTGGGAAAGAAACACCTCCCCGTCTGAAACAGACAGAGACCACTGGTAAACGACACAGGCAGCGTGAGAGCAGCTCCCGGTGCGAGCGAGATGGGGTCCACCCCATTTTCCTGCCGCTGCCAGCAACGCAGCTGAGGCGACGTGGATGGTTGCGCTTGCAGCGAGTAGGTCACGCAGTCGCCAGCAGCACTCAGCTCGCGGTGCTGCACACGTGGAGGCGGCGCTCGAAGGAGCAGGCGCAGCGCCGCCTCTTTTGCGATCAGGAAGGAGTCGCGTGCGCTGAGCGGGTGGTCCTCGTAGAGGGCGTCGCGCTCGAGTGCGCAGTGGCGGCGCAGCAGGGTCGCCTGTGTCTGATTGTCTGTGTACAGCTCCACGAGACGCACGGCCCCTTCATGCTCTGCCACGGCTTCCACGTGCTGACGGACGCCTGCCAAGACCGAGGTCACAGGAGACGCTGCATCGCGAAGACCCACAAGAATCAGGGGAGCCACGGGCGCTGGTGCCTCTTCGGCCGTAAGGGTAGCTGCTTCCATTGACAACCACCCATTGACAGTGACGTGGCCCTCTGCCGCCTGTGCGGCCGCCACCTGCTGAGCATCGAGCCGCTGCTGCGCCATGGCCTGCCATCGCACAGGGAGCCAGCGGTCCGTGAGCGCCGTCACGCTCTCGGGACGGGCCGCGTTGTAGCACCCCACCACCACGTCGCACCACGAAAACAGCTCTAGGAGCAGCGCGCGGTCCGTCTTGTGGAACGACGGTGCCAGAACCCAGACGGCGTCGGCATCGGCCGGGGTCGTTTCGTCTAACTCAAAGATGCGCGGGTTGTCCCCAACGGCGTCAGGATCCTCCTTGAGCATTCTCGCAAGCCTTCGTTTGGTTGTCTCGTCTAGCCAAACCGCATCATCCTCGTGGTTGGGGTGTTGCTCCCGCGTGTGTCCCTTGTTGCGCTCGACGCTCAAGCCGTCGTCCCCAACCAGGAGAACACACGTTGGCGGAGAGGGTCTTCGCAAGGTTTGCTGTTGTCCGTGTCGTGGACCAGCTTGGGTTGTGGACGAGCGAGAAAGGACACTGCTGTGTTTTTCTTTGCCTTGCATCAGCGCCAGCCGCTGCCGCCGGAGGAAGACCGATATCATATCGGAGGGGCTCATGCCCTCGATGGATTCTGCAGGAAGTGACTGAATCTCTCGCGTGAGTTCCCCCAGCGTCTGATACACGAGGGAAGGCGTTGAAGATGTTGTCGACCTCATGGCTGCTTTTTTTTTTTCTTCAACTGCGAGAAAGATGTACTTTTGACCTGCGTCCTAGTTGTAGAAGACATCCGTTGAAAAAGGAGGAGAAACAATGCAAAAACAATAATCATAGGTTCATTCTCGCACAGACTGGGGCGACCCTTTGGGGGGCTCGTGAGACGTGGGGATTATCAGAAACCAAAACGCTTTTCTGTCAGCTCCTGCGGTTGGCAAGCCAGCGTCCAGGCTTCACATCCGACACACACGTGCGGTGGGTGTTGCCACATGGGTTCCTGCAAGAAGACAAACACACTTCCATGTCAGGATAAATTTCACTACGGAGGCCACAAGACCTTTGTTATGTTTGCATAAGGGTAGCAACGCTGGGACAGGGGGAAACGCCGGATAAGCAAGGAAGGAGGGCACATGGTCTCGATGACAGACGCCAGAAGGACGAATCATAAGGTAGACGGACGTTGTGTGTGAATGTGCGGGAGGAATGTCAAACATCGTCACCCAGCACACCGACGCAACTGCAAGATCGTGCCTCCTCTTAAAAAGACTGCAACATCTTTTTTTTTTTTTTTTGATTTCTCAATTTCTCAGAAAAAATTCGTTTCCTCCTCGTCGTCGCTGGTGTGCGAGGCAAAGACAATGGTGCACGTCGTCGCCAGCAGACAGAGGCCACCGCCCATGGTGAGCCCCAGCGCAGGACCGGAAATGACGGCGGTGTGGTAAAGCACCAGGGCCAGGGCGGGGCCCGCCACGAGCAGCATGCCACCCAGGAAGAGACCCACCGTGTCGAAGGCGGTGGCAGTCGACGACGACCCGAAGGAGTCCGGACGCTCTCCACCACAGAGGAAGAACGGGATTGGCGCGAAGCAGTAGAGGGCGAGCGACATGAGCGGCCATGCGTTGTGCTGTGGCACGACGGTGCAGCCAAGGATGACAAGGAGGAAGCCGATGACGAGAAAGAAGGCCGCCACAATCAAAGGACGTAGACCGGCCATGATGGCTGCTTTTTTCTTTTCCGCTTTCTTTTTCTTTTGCGCGTTGCGATGCCCTTTGTTTTTGTCTTGTGTATAACTAATGTGCAGAAGCACGGTACGAAGTGGTTGCTGGTCATGACGAGACGGCACACAGAGGAGAAAGAGAGAGAGACGGAGATGAAATCATGACTTGGCGAGCTCATGTGTCCGTGGAATAGGAATCGCTGGAAAGGAAGGTACGAGCGTGGACCCCTCTCTTCATCTACGTTCAGCGGACTTTGTGCATATGTGATCCTGTGGTGCCGTATAATCCTCCATGCCCCTTTCGTTGTTAGTTTTTTTCTTTTAAATTCACTTGGCCATGTTTGAGACAGTCCGAGTTGTTTCTCCGGTGACGCATGGGAGTTCCTCACGCGGGTGACCCCGTCACGCTGGCTCGCCACCCCCCTTGGCGAGCTCCATCAATGTTTCCTTCATGAGGGCCAGAAAGGCTCTCTTGTCTTCTGGGGATCCTAGCCGCTTCCCAGTGTCGACCACGCTAAGACACATCACGAGGGACCGCATCTCGCCGTAGACGCGGACGGTGTGTGCGAGGGTGCTGGCGAGAACGTTCGTCAAGGGGTCGTCGCGGCGGCCCATGTGCGTGTGGCACTCCATCACGGGGAGCTCATTGTTGTACTTGAAGTGCGTTGTTGCGCGCAGCTCCTCGGGCATGCCAGCGTTGGTGATGATGACGCCAGGGGAGCAGTTGGTGTCCTCTGTGACGAGCACCCAGAGCGCGTCGAGGAAACCTTGGAAGCTAACGTGCAGGACCATGGGCTCGGCTGTCCCGGTGGAGGGAGTCGACGGGGTGAATGTGACCGTCAGCCGTCGCATGCTGGAGGGAACGACGCGGCGCTCCTGAGGGGTGTTGGCGGTTGTGCCTACGGAGTGCTCTGGCTGCTGCTGCTGCTGCTGCATCCCTCGCAGACGTGCCTTCATCTGCTCCTTTTCTTCAGCTGAAAGACCCTCGTCATCCTTCAGAATAGAAGCTTGCATGATGCCAAGACCTACACAACAAATGCAGCAAACTGCAATGCACTAATAGTTATGACTTGTGAGTTCTGCTTGGGCATCATTCAATGCCCAGGAAAGGGGGGGGGGGGGGTGAAGTCGAGGAGGTAGCATTGTGCCAGCAACGCTTCGTGTCTAACGGTTGCACGTACATCTCCAGCTGTAAGAATAAAGAACAGCTGATGATGCCTTTATCAGATGAGAGCCCGATTCCATTCCTGTCATCACTGCGTATGCCGTCTTTTCGCTTCTCGCTTCCAGGTATTCGTCACACGACGGGTCAATGAGAGTGTAGGATAGGCGCGGTTTATTGATTTTTTTTTAAAATATTTTTGTTTGCGTATGTGTCTTCTTGCTCCACATGGATCATGCAAAATTTTGCATGAAGCAATACAGAAAAAAAAAGCGAAACCTGTAGATGGGTGCTCACATGAGCAGGCAGGTGCAGACGCTTTTCACCAAGCCGAATTCTTGGACGCCCTTGCGAGGAATGTACCCTGGAGGGGCATCCATCATGGCTGAGAAGCATGATAGAAATAAAATAGAAAAGATGAAATGGCTGCTTTCAGTGGGATTCAAGGGGGAGAAAAAAAAGCTGTGAAATACAGTGGAGTGAGCAGCACCCTCATGTCGTCTGCAGAAAACGATAAATGCGGTGCGACCGTTTTATTTCACAGTCATTTTCTGATTCCCATCCCTCTCCTCCCCTCCCCCTTCAACCAGACCCTCAGCATCTCTCTGGCCAATTACTTGGCTTGTGCGAGGGGGATAAAGTGATCGGCGAGGCTTGACTCAATCGACTTGTTCTTTTCCTTGAGCACCAGTGTTGGCATACCGTCGTCGGCGCCTTGCACGTACACCCACACCTTCTCCTTGTACGTCTGCAGCATGTTTGCCACAACGCTATCGCTCCCGTAGCTGTGAAGGTTCTTGATGGCCTTGGTCCGCATGGCCTCTTCCGAGGTTTCGAGCTTGAAGGAGACCATGAAGGGCGCTTTCACAGGACCGTACTTGGCCACGGCCGTGCTCTCCTCTGGGCTCTGAGAGGCTTCCGTGTCGCGGTGCAGCCAATCGTGCTGAATGACGCCAAGCAGCTTGGGCACATTTTCGAGCCGCAGCGTCAGACCATCGCCGCCGCTGATCTTTTCCTTGGCCATGTTGGCGAGCGGCACGTAGTAGTCCGAGACGGCGGCCGCGGCGAAGAAGAGGAGCGGCTTGGCCAGCAGCCAACGCGGCGCACTCGTGCGGTCGCACAGGGCTCGCGCGATGCCCTTGAGGAGGTAGAGATGCTCCACCACCGTATCGAACGCCACGTCAATGAGCAGGCCCTGGCTTTTCCGGTACAAGGCCTCCATGCGGCGCACCTCCTCTGGTACCTCCTGCGCACCCGACGCGGACGTCGACGCCAACAGCAAAGGGAAAAGTTGATCGTTCGGCATGTCGTCAAGGACACGGCGGAAGGGACGGATGGCATCGTGGTGGTGCAGCAGCACACAGGGCCAGTCGCGCTCCACAAACGTCTCGACAAAATAGGCGCCGCGGCCGCCGCTGCTAAAGTTAGTGAGATAGCGCACCGCGTTGCGCTCTAGCGGTACCGTGGTGCCCCCGCTCGTGACAAAGGCGATGCCGGGGATGGTCTCGGGAAGGCTCTGGAGGAAGGCCGCCACGCGGGCCACCTGCGCGTCCAGTGCTTCCACCGTCGCCCGCTCGAGGTTTTCGCTGAAGAAACGGTGTACGTCTTCTGCGGTTGCCATGACTGCTTTTTTTTTTTTTTTTTTGCAAGTGTGATTTGTTGTGTGAACAAAAAATATAAATATGTGAATTCGAGGCTCGTGTTCGTTAAGAATACGTAGATGCCTTTCGCAAACGTAGCTGGTCAAGAGGTGGGTTCCAGACAGGATCTTTGATAATGCTTCCCTTTTCACAAAGAGCGACACGTGTCACACATGATGGCCGTCCAAGGTAGTTTAAACAGCACATGTCACGAAATATGTATAGAGAGAGAGTGAGAGAGAGAGAGAGAGCGCAAGGCAGACAGAAGTGAAAGGTGTTACTGCTTGCTCCTCTTCAAAGGTACACCGAATTCCTGTCAGGCGAAAGAAGCAACGCACGACGTTGAGCGTGAGCCCGACACCTGTTTTTTTTTCTTCTGTTTATCACAAGCAGAAGCGACGATCCCGTCTGTTTAGCGCAAAAACAGCCCCTTTGGCTCTTTTTTTCTTGTGGATGCGTTCGTTACGTGACCGTGCGACTGAAACATTTCGTTCGTTTTTTTTTTTTTAAATAAATCAACGATTCACCTTTTTGGGATTGAGAATGCGTTAACAGGAGTTTGTACGTGTATTTCTCGCTTCCACTCTCGTCTGGCGAGTGGTGGCGTATAAAGCAGGTGAAGAGTCGTTACGGTGTCGATAGCAAAAACCAATCGAAGAAGGCGTCGTACGTCCGTATCTGCGGAAGGAATAGGATAATAAGTTTTTCCTTCTTCACGTGTTGTCTTTGCCTTCCGCGGAGAAAAGCCAGGCGGAAATAGTAGAAGAGAAAAATTGGTCGGGTGAAGTGAAAATGCGTGTGCGTGTCGCAGTCGCATTGAACATCTTCCGTTAAGTTGCACACGTCAGCCGCATGCGTCGTGGCTGTTATGTATTTCTTCTGTTTGTGGGCGAGTAGACATCAGAATAAAGCACGCCGCAGGAATAGAGAACTTGCTTCCGTCCTGTGTGGGCGGTATGATGGTGCTGCCGTACGGACGGCGAATACAAATAGTGGAGGAAAGAAAGAGAAGCGAGGGAGGGAAACAATCAGAGTAGTGGATCCGAAAGCACAAGGTTCAAAGAGAAGAACGTCAATGGCGACAGAGCTGCCAGGGAGGTGCAGGAGGACGGTACTACACGCAGTCCACACGTGCAAGGAGGAGGAGAGAAAGGAGAAGAAGGCAAAAGGAAAAGAGGGAAATTCAGGAATAAAGCAACACAACGTTGTGTCACTTCATCATACACCCGCTGCCCCCCCCCCCCGTCCCCCCTCTCCTCTCACCATTACTGCGACTATGGCGCCAAATCACTGAGTTCGCATTGGAGGTCCTCCACGAGGGCCGACGCTGTCTGCTCCAGGTCCTGCTGACGCGCAAGGACCTTGAGCATTTCTCCTGACCACAGCGAGCACTGCTGCGAGACGACGGCGGGGTCGTAGTAGCCAAGAATCAGCGCGTCACGCTCCTCTGCGGTACGTGCATTGAGGAGGGCGTCGGGCGAGCGCACGAGGGGTAGCAGCAGTCGCGCATCGCCGGTAGCCAGCAGCGATGCGGCCGTGCGTGCCGGCGACGAGGACGCGTCGTCGTTGGGGGCGGCGTCGAGCGCGGCCCCCTGCGTGTTAGGCCCGTCCATGTCCTCCGCCTCCTCCGTCGCGGCGAGCGTGTCAAAGGCAGCGCGGCAATTCACAAAGTGAAATTTGGCCAGAATGCTTTGTGGGTAGATGTGGCGCAGCGCGCAAGTATCGGCGTCGTGCACCGAGTAGTGCGGCTTCAGCTCGGGAAGCGCCTCGTCTGCTGCGGTCGGCGGTTGTGTCGGTTGTTTCTGAGCCGCGTCATTGTCGGTATTAGCGAGGGCGGCGGTCGTGGCGCGAACCCCGTCGTTGTGGAGCGCTGCCTCGGCCGCGCAGCTGCCGGGGGCCGGTGTGGCGGACGGCGCCGTCAACGGTGACGTTGCCTGCCCCGTCTTCTCGTCGGCTGCCTGTTGTGGCGTGCTCTTTTCTTGCGTCTCCATGGACTGGGAAGACGTTGGCTTCTTCATGACGTTGGGTGCGGTGTGCGTCACAACCATCTTGAGGCACTCAATCGTGGTGTTGTAGTGGTCGTGCTCCACGTCCTGGAGCTCGTCAATCCACTTGAGGAGAACCTCTGCGAGATACATCTCATCCCCGCGCGAGGATGCCACGCTGCTGCTGCCGCTGTGCGATGCTAAGGAAGAGGAGGAGGGGGGAAGAGGGTGGTGCTGCCCACCTGCGGTTGCCGTGACGCCCTCGCCGTCCTTGTCGCTATGGCTGCTGTTGTGCTGCTCCTTTGCATGGTACAGTGGGTCGCGCTGTAAATCTTGATGAACCTCATGATGTAGCGCACGGAGGGCGACACTGACGGACTGAAATTCCTTTACAATCACGGTGCGGATAATCTCGTCGAAATCCTTCACGCTCAGGGAGCCCTCAATGACGCTGCGAAATTTAGACTTCCAGAGATGGTATACCTCGCACCGCTTCTGCTGCAGCTCCATCGCCGTGGTCAGCTGCTGCCTCACTTGGGACATGGCAACTCCAATGCCTCAAGCGACCTGTTTTTTAAAAATAATTTTTGATAGGAGACCCCTTGTTGTGCTCAGCGGGACTAACCGCTGATGGTGTTATCTTTTTTTTTTTTTTGGGGGGGGGGGGGGGGTTCCGTTGTGAATCCGTGGCTTCTTCCGTGACAGGACGATGGCTGAGAGAGGTCACGAAGGAGTGGGGGAGGTGTGATATTTTTGATGCTGTTTAGCGCTTGGTTCGTTCGCGTGGAGTGTACAGAGTCGGAGGCGTGATGAAAGGAAAGAAAGAGCATGTCAGCATGGAGAGTGACTCGAATGGGACCCATCACTCGCGTGTCCGCGACCGGGCTCGATACTCCTCTGTCATCATTGCTCCGAATTACAAGGTGAGTTCGTTGCTCAGCTCCGTCACAAAAGGCATGGAGCGAGAGGTTGGTTGAAGAGAGACAGAGAGAGAGAGTCTGCAAGGGTGCCTCTTTCGCTCTCCAGCTTTTGGTTTGCCATTCGCGCGTTGTTCTTCGTTCTTCGTTCTTTTTTTCTTTTTTTTTTTCTTTGGAGGGGGTGGGGTGATTCTTTTTTTCGCCACTTTGTGCCTGCGCGCAGAGGAACATCAACGAAGGAAAGTGAAGGTCTTCCAAACACAGTGAACATGAATTGCAAGAGAAGAGGGCCTTGGTGACGCAACGAATGGGAAAGAAAGACAACGTTGATATGGGAAGTTGAACGGAAAACATCCGTCTTTCATTTTGTTCTCGCACCCCTATTCCGCTTGCGTGAACCAAGATCCCTCATCCCATCTTTCAGTGTAGTGGCAATGATAGTGTACATCGACGGAAAAACGAAAACGAAAGCGTGCACTCGTGAAGAAAAAAAAACAACAACACGGGAGTGCGCAGACACCCTGTCCAAGCAACACAACAGCAAAAAAAAAAAAAAAGGAGTTCCTCCGTACACACGCGTGTATGGACTACAACTCCCCGTTGCTCATCCACGCCAGCTGCGCACGCACGTCCTGGCATACCAGCGGGAGGTACCCGTTCCCGTTCCCCGCGCTCGTGAAGTAGAACTCCCCTGCCGCAAAGCCCATGGCGACCCGCACGCTATCAATGAGGTCCTGCTTGCCGGACGCCACCGCCGCGGGGAAGGCCTCCTGAAAACACGTCATGGCTGCCTTGGCGTCGCCGTCCGCTCTGTACACCTCCCCAAGCTGCACCGTCGCGCGACAGACCTTCTCTGCGTCACCAAGATCCTTGGCCAGCGCAAGCGCGTCATGAAGGGAGGCGGTGGCGTCCGTCGTGCGGCCGAGACGCTCCTCCAGCCCTGCAACATTCAGCACCGCGTGGCACTCGTGCGTGCGGAGCTGGTTCTGCCGAGACACGTCGCGGTAGGTCTGCTGATACAGCAGCGCCTTCCCCAGGTGCCCGTTGCGTTCGTGGATCTTACCCAGTGCGTCGTAGCCCTCGCCTTCGCTGGCAGCCGCGTGCGTGCGCTGTGCGTAGCGCACCGACTTCTCGTAGCAACGCTTGATGAGGTCCGCGTCCACACCGGCACCGCTCTGGGCCGAGAGGGTATCACCAAGGGCGCGGTAGACGCGCACCAAGGAATCGTACACCTCCTCCAGCTGGGCCTCGTCGTGGGTAGCGGAGGCGAGACTCCGCATCGACTCGTACATGTCAACAGCAGCGGCGAGCTGGCCGTGGCGCTCGAGGTATTGGGCGTAGACCGCACGCGCGTCGAGCTCTAGCTTCGCATCGAGCGACTCGCACGCGTAGGTGAGGGCAGCGTCGTAGTGCCACTGCGCCTCCTCGAGGTCCTTTTCAGCCTCAAAGTAGTTCGCCAGGCTCTGGCACCGCGCCATCACCTCGGCGAACTCGCTCTGCCGCCGCAGCACCTCAATCGCGGAGAGGTTCTCCTGCACCCACTGCAGTTTATCCTCGGGCACGGTGAAATGGCGCTGTGACAGCACGTCGACGCAGACGGGATCGCGGTGAGAGAGGTGGAAGAGATGCATGTAGCTAAGGATGCAGCCCTCTGCCAGCGCCTGCACACACAAATGAAAGCGCGCCGAGTCCTTCTCGGGCTGCATGACAACCACGCTGGCGTCGTTGCTGCACGCCGTGTGCCGCGAGCGCGCCTGGGACGCCGCCGCCGCCCGCGCTCCCCGCGTGCCGTCCCCTACTGCGCTCATCAGGGTGTCCTGAAAGGCGCTTGAGGCGGCGCCACCGTGATTCGTCGTGTTGAAGCCAAATGCCGACACATGCAGGGCGTCACGCTGCTGTTGGGAAATCATCGACGGACGCCCAGGCCGAGCAGCCGCGCTGGTCGTTGAGGCGGCGGCCAGCGGTGGCACGCGGTGAGGCTGGGGCTGCTGCACGCCGCGCCGGCCGCCGGCAGTGGAGCGGCCTTGCGAGGACGACGGTTTCGATGGTAGGAATGTAGGGCGAGCGGGGTGTCCGTGCGACGACGCCGGTGCCGAGGAGGCGAACTCGGCTTTGAATTGCGACATGCGACCGTCGTGTCGTGACAACCGAAGGTTTCCCTTGTTTTTCTAAAAGAAGAGGGAAAATGAATGGTGCTCGCAAACTAAGACCTTGCTCCAAGGCGATTTTCTCAAAGGAGTGCACGTACTTGCGTGATACCACCTCTTTAAAGCAAAGACGAGTGAAGAGGAGTGAGAGGGCGGAGGTTGGGTAGATGAACTCACTGGAGCTTTTGTGGGGGAGCGCAACCTTGCGTTACGACGGCGGCGGACAGCCCGTGCTCCGTGCTCTGGGCGTCAGATTCGGTCGGCTCAAGAACACTCCGCTACGGGTCGCACATACCTTCGTGTGGAGGAAGATACAAACAACTAGACACGCAGCTATGGATCGTTTTACTTTGAAAAGTAAGAAGGAATGAACGGATTGGGGTTGGGGAGTGAATTCCCCTGAAGTCTTATCCAAGGGATGAATACCCACACACCAACACTTACACAACGAGGGGAATGATACCCTTTTTTTTTGTTTCTCTTCCAACATGAGCGCGCTCTTTTTACAAACTGTATTTCCGCCCCCGAGAAAGATGACACGTTAGTTGTCTTCCTCGTCGCTGCTGCCGCTGCGGGAGCTGGAGGAAGACCCGCCGCGGCGCACGGCCGCTGCCCGCAAACGCTTCCGCAGCGCGCGGAGTTTTGTGGCACCGCTAGGCGTTGCGGTATTAGGTAAGCCCAGTGCTGGCCCGCAGCGCACGACAAAGCCATCATCGCCGTAGCCCATCTGCTCCCCGCGCCGGATAGGCGGTGGGTCGCTGGGGAGGTCCGGCAGGCGTCCTGCCCGGTCCCACCGCGTTGTCGCGGCGGTCATGAAATACAGATGCCCTGTCAGCGGCAGTTCCTGCTCATAGAGCGTGGACTCCACGGCGGCCTTCACGGCCTCCAAATCGACCGCAGCGGCGGGGGTTTTCGCTGCTGCCAGGGACGACGACGAAGAGGCAGCGGCCCCGACGGGTGGCGGAGCCGGGTATTCGACAAAGCAGAGACCGCGGCTGACCCCATTCAGCGGGTCCTCGTACAGACGTGTCGTGACTGGGGCGGCGGCAGGGAAGGCCTGCTGCAGGTACTGCGCCACCTGCGTTTCGGACGCGTACCAAGGCAGGCCACCGACCACTAGCACATTGGGCCTGGTGCCAGGGATGGGGCACTGCGACAGTTCAACAAGCCTAGGACGACCGTCCATGCTTCACAGGTCGCAGTGGTTCGCTGAGGCGCCTGCGGGAAGAGGGGAGGAAGGCACTGTTTCTTCTTTAACTCCGACGTTTCAACCTTGTTTCGTGACCCGCTAGGTAGGTTGTCCACGAGGGGCGACTTCCCGTGCGGTGCTTCTATAATGTATCTTTTTTTGTTTTCTAAGTCGAGGAGGTTCAGGGAAGAAGTAGCGTAACTGGCCACATGAGTTTGTGTGTGTGTGTGTATGTGCGTGTGTGTCGCAGTCTTACCCATAACGGTTGTTCCATGTGGTGGCGTGTGGGTCGGAAATGTGGGCAATCCGCGAGACATGAGTTTGCGTATAGGCGCGTAAGAATCTCGTTTCCGTTGATGCTTGGTGTGGATTCTTGTTTGCTATCCATGTGCGACGCTGCGGCACGTGAAGAGGATGTGTGGAGGGACGGGAGAGAAACGAGCCAAACCAAAGCAAGAACATTTCTGTGATGATACCTGTCCACAGGCATGCCCTGAGCGGTGTCTTGCATCGAATCGACGTTAGAGTCGCACAGGAAGCTCTGCCAACGCGTTTGTGACGTAGTCCACGGCAAGGGTTGAGAGCCCCAGTCGTTTCTTGTGTTCCAGAAGCTGGGAGAGTTGCTCATGAGAGAAGCCGTCCCCAGCGTGCGCCTCCACCAGACGCAGGCACGTCTCATAGGCTCCAAGGTCTCGCGTCACATTCGGCGCGTGCAGCAGCAGTGTGGCGACGGCGCGGGCGGTGCCGTGCAGGAGCAGCAACTCGGATGACAGCAGTTTCGCCTCCCTTATTGCAGACAGAACGACTTCCCGGTGCGACTGGCGGATGGTCGGTCCCCCCTGCGCGAAGGCCGTGGGGCGTGCGGCTGGCGTCCCTTCACTCATGTGCTCTGAAGACACTGAGGGAGGAGCGTAGAACAAACGTTCCAGGGCAACAGCCAAGCAGACGGTATCCATCAGAGGCCAGCACCGCACCACATCGTCGAGGCGATGGCCAGGGTCGTGCAGCTTCACCACGGTCTTGTGCAGCGCAGGCAAGGCCACTTGAAGCGACTGCGCCAGAAGCCCCAACAGGAGGTCCGCGTACGGCGCGGCCTCGGGGGTTGGCTCTCCCGCAGAGCGAGCCAGGCTGAAGGAGAGGAGGAGGTTTATGAGTACTTCTGGCCGCTGCAGGAGCGGTGCCACCACCGTTGCTTCGGGCTCCGTCGTGGTGGATGCCGCCCGCACCAGCACAGGATCTAGGTAGCGTCGGAGCATGTGGAGGTGGTAGGCCTCCACCACTGTGCTGGTGTTGTCAAGGGCAAGTCCTGGTGCGGACTCGTGGAGAAAGAGTGACCGAAGGAGCGGCTCCTGTTTCCGCATCATGGGAAGGCCCAGGTGCAGGAACAGCAGCGTCGTCTCGGCGTCGCCACGGTCGGTGAAGAGGCCCCAGAGGTCGGCCACCATGGCGGAGGCACACCCTTCGCGGACAAAAATCGGTGTGGCGGTGTGAGCCAGCGCAGCCGCGCGTTGGTACCAGCCGTGCAGCGTCAGACCGCTCAGAGAAACGGGACCGGCGGTGTTGGGGAAGAGGGACTGCCATGTCTCTTCTGTCAGCTCGCTCTTCTCCAGCGCGGCACCTAGCATCACGAGGTTACTCGTGCGAAGCGGAAGAAGAAAGGGCTGCCGCTCACGCGGGGCGGTGACGGCGGAAGAAAGAGACGCCACCGCACGCTCCCAGGCCGTAGATTCCCCCACGACATCACGAAGGAGTCCCACGCGGTGCGGAAGGCGTGCGGAGTCACTACTACTGCTGCTGCTGCTGGTAAGGAGACATGCGCACATATGGGAGAGCGCCTCCGTGAAGGCCTCTCCATCCTGTAGTGGCAACGTCTGCACCAACGGAAAATGCTTCGTCAGCGCGGCCACCTCGCACCACTGGGACAGCTGGGCTGCGACCCCCCACAGCAGGGTGATGTCGCTGGAGGTGAGGTCCTCCTCGGAGAGGGTCTCCTGTAGAACACGCACGCAGTCCGCCTCCAGGTGCGCGGCGGTGGCTGCGTGAATTGGGGGAAATCGCTGGACGGCGCGGAGGAAGGGTCGTGCAGCGCGAAGGCTCAGCACGGGTGCTGCGGCTGTCTTGTCTATTGCACCGCTGTCCTTGTCCTTCCCAAATCCCCGCTCAAGTCTTGGTTCCCCGAAACCACTTTGCTTTCGCGACGGTGATGGCACCTCTGGCAGCGCAATGAACGAGTTACGCATCTTATGCCTGAGCAACTCCAATACATGGCCGTGTCGCACGTGATCGTTCACGGCGTAGGTGAAGGTTGCGTCCACAAGCGGCAGTCCCAGGCGCTCGCGCGGCATCTGTAATGCCTTGCCCAGCGCGTGCTCCAGCTGTCGCGAGAGGGGTCGCACCAGCTTAAAAGGTTGATGATCCATTGTCGCTGAGAGAAACTGTGTGTATGGAGGAGGGGCTGGTGAAGCGCTCCGCGTTTCCAGGCGCGCTAGTGGCTCCAGCACGTGCGCAGCAAAAAACTATCGAGAAGCAGCTGTACCACCTACGATGCACTCTTGTGAACAAACAAAATAAGAAGAGTCGAGAGGAAAAGGAGAATGGTGCATTTGGGAGCTCGAAGGAGATCCATGTACATGCATCGACTTTGTCCTCCCTGCCACCACAACAGCGGGCAGCGCCAGGTGAACGGCAGCGGAGAGTGAAACAAGGTACACCGAGGGGGAGGGGGGAGGACAGGCGGTATGCTTCTCCAACATGTCGCCTCTTGACCTTTGCTGCCAACCGCTCGCGACACTCTGGAGAAGCGCCTTTGAAGTGCTGCGGAAAGGGACCGTCAACGGATAGAACGGAGTGCGTCGTTTTCAAGAAACTTTCTGAATGAGTGCGGAAACGAGGGAGGGATAGGGGAGGAGAAGTTAGGGAAACCCCTGCCCACACGCGCTAGCCGATCACCCATGATACACTCTCCTTCACTCTTTTCCATTTCGCGGTATGTTGTTTTTTCTTTTCTTTTGGGTCGTCTGTGACAGGAGCGGGAGATAGTGACTTGCGAAGCGAGATGAGCACGCATATGAAAGGCATGCATGGTCATAAAGATGGTCCGAGAGCACGACAAGGAGCGAGGGACCATCAGCAAGGGCAGCATCAGCGTGAAAGGTGCGGTTGAGCTGAGTCACAAGAAGACGCAGAAGGTGCAGAAGGAGCGAAGGGAAGCAGCTGCAAATACAAGAGAAGATATAGGAAAATAGTCGTCTACAGGGAGGGAAACAAAGAAGAGCAACGGCATCTATATAAAATAATGCACGGAAAGAAAGCTGAGGTGTGCAGAACGCACCAAACAAACAAACACACAAACGAGTAACGAGGCAACACAGAATGGTCTGATGCAGTATGCGTATGCGTGGGAGCGTCAGCGCTGTCCACCTCTACTTGCGGGGACCCTCCACGCGCGACGAAGGCGTGCGCCGCCCGCTATCCGGCATCCCACTGCTCCGTCCACCCGGAGCACTACGGGGTCGCTTGTGCTGCGGGCGTGGCGACACATTCACCGCACTGGAGCGCTGTGGGCGAAGGCTACTCCGCGCGCTGTTAGCAGTGGCGGCGCTATTGCTCAGTCGCGCTCCCGTCGTGCCTCTGTTTTCCTTCCCGTGCAGATGCGACGACACACCGCCGCTGCTGCCAATGTTGCTGTTATGAGGAGGATGATTACTGCTGTGGAGGGGTGGATGGGTTGCCGGGACGGAGCCAGCGCTTGTGAGGCTGTTGGTTCGGCTGTGCGCGCGCGAGGGCGGCACTGGGAGGTTCGGTCCGCTCGGTGACCCAGGGCCGGTCCCACCTCCAGTAAAGCTCGCCCGTGAGAGAGGGGAGGCGACGCCGCCATGGGTGCCCTGCAGGTAGCTGTTTCCTGGGTACGTGGAGGAGCCCTGTGAAAGCGTAGGGGCAAGCGGGGGCATCGAGCACGGCCCTTGACTCGCCGCCACCGCCACCTCGTGCGCTGGTGCGGTCTGCTGAGAGAGGCGCTGCGGCAGTGCACTGCTTGTGGCATAGGTGACCTCTGGACCATCCATGGCCAAGACGGCCGCCGCGTCTTGCGAGAGCTGCTGCTGCTGCTGCGCGCGCGTGGTCAAGGTGGCCTGATGCGTCTGCAGGCCCGCTGGCGTCTGAACAGCAACGGTTGCGAGGGGAGCGAGGGCCGTCCCGTAGAGGGCAGCCACCTTGCTCTGGTAGGCCATGAGGACACGATCGAGGCCGCCCTGGACGTCACCAGGAATGTCAGGCGTGGGGAAGGATGGCTCACCGCTGCGCACCACCGCCACGCACGCGTCGCGGACAATGTGTTGCAAGGGGCGCACGTCGCAAGGACCCGGAGCTACCGCGCCTTCTGCGTGGTCGCGTGGGTACTGCTGCGATAGCACGCGGAAGCGGCTGCGGAGCTCCTCCTTGGCGCTCTCGGCGTCCTCGCTTGCTCGGGAACCAGTTTTCTTGAGCTTGCGTATGCACTCCTCAACGCTGCTGCGGAGCTCGTCGCAGATGCTGTCCGTCTGCGACGCGTGTGCCTCGGCCGCTTGCCGCGTCGCGGTGTCGCAGCGCTCGTACGCCTCCATCAGCTCTTGTACGAGGGAAAGGAAGGCGGTGTTCACACGCTGCACAATGGCCTGACAGGCGAGGTCGGCCGCCTGCAGAAAGGAGGTGCTGGGTGGCGTGGCCAGCAGGGACAGAGCGGCCCCGTCGCTGCCAGCTGACATGGGGCCGACACCGGGTGAGACCAGGGGAGAGCCCTCACCGCCCTCCTCCTCCAATGCTCGACGGAGGCTCGTGGCGGGGGCGGCCAAGGCACCGCCAGCGTCCCGCTGCAGGCGCCGCGCACCTCCGCTGGAAACGTTCCGCGGTCCCTTGCGGCCCGGACTCGCGTTGCGGCTGCTGGCAGCAGGGTGGGCATGTGTGCTGGCGCCGCCCGACTGGCTGGCAAGGCTGCCACGTGTGGAGACAGGTCGATTGCTTTTTTGAGGTGACACAGGGATGGGCAGGGGAAGCGTTGCGAACGAGGGGGAGGGGGCTTCTTCGTTGTCTGCCGCGTCAAGCGAGGCGGGCGGGGCCACCAGCGTGGGCATCGGCACCACCACCACCGCAGCGGAAGAGGTCGGGTCGGCAGGTGGTGCCGTCAAGAGATTGAGCAGATGATCCTTCCAGTGGGCGAGGGACGCGTGCCGCTGTGCGGCGGACTGGTGCATCGCGCGCTGAACGTCACCAAGCGCCCCTTGGACCACGCGCTGGAGGGTGGATGCGTTGCGCTCGAACTGCTGCAATGCCTGGTGGTACATGTTCTTGAAGCCCTGGAGCTCGGCTTCCTTATCGTCCACCAGGCCTTGGAGGATCTTGGTCTGGGACTCGGAAATGTGCTTGCGGGCGTCACTCGCTTGGGAGTCCTTCACGAGCTTCTCCACACACTCCCGCAGCTCCTTCGATTCCGCCTCCATCACCTCGTACCGCTCGTGCTCTTCCTTGGTGATGTAGTACCCACCGCGCTCGTTGACGCGCTCCTGTAGCCGGTTGCGCAGGCGCTGATTCTCCACCTCCATGGAGCGGAGCCGGATGAGCAGCTTCTCCTTTTCTGTGTTCGCCGCGTTGCGAATGCTGCGAGCCTTCACCGCGTACATCAGCGTTGACTTGGTCTCCTCAATGTCGCGACCGACGGAGGAGATGCAGGCGATCATGAGCGTGCGTGCGGTACCACCAATGGAGTCCTGCAGCAGCTCCGTCAGGCGCGAGTCGCGGTAGGGCACGTGCGCCGGGCGGGTCGCCTCGTTGGTGTTGGAGAGGGCGAGAAAGACGCTCTTGAGGGCGAGGAGGGACTTGTTGATCTTGCCCGCCTCCCCAGCCGTGGAGCCGCTTGCCTGGGACTTCTTGATGCTCTCGGAGCCCGCCAGGTCCACCATGAAGAGATGCGCCACCTCTGTTTCGCTGGTATACGCGTTGAACTCCTCCAAGTCGACGATAAAGACAACGTGCGACCGGCTGCTCCGTTCATTCATCATGGTGGCCGCCGTGTGGCGCACGGCGAGGCCACGCTTCACCGCCTCGTTGGCGTCGGCCAATCGACCGAGCGTCACCTTGCATGTGGAGCGGGGGAAACCCCCAATGAGGGTCACCTCCTCGTCGCCGCTTTCACTGAGCATGTCTGTGAGCTTCTCATTGTAGATTTCAATCATCGACAGCGTCAGCGCGCACTGCGCCCCGTCGAGCGTCTTCTGCTGCACGTGGTCAAGCATGTGCGCAATCACCTTGTGCACCAGGCCATTGTCGGCTCCATCGGTGCCGAGCATCGTATACGTCTTGCCCGTCCCCGTCTGGCCATACACCATGAGGGTGCCGTTCAGGCCATCCTTGACGCACTGGAGGATGGGTCGGCAGGCGGCGAACACGTCGTCCTGCGTGGAGGTGGGCGGAAAGGTATAGTCCGGGTCGTAGGTTTTGCTGTCCAGAAGAATGCGCTTGCCTTGAATGTCCAGCCCTGTGGCGGAGCGCTCCTGCTCAAAGAGCGGGCGGCAGCGCACCGCAACCTTGATGCTGCTCATCTCTTCTTTTTTTTTTTTTTTTTCTGTGTGTGGGATGGCACGTTTGTCTTTTTTGAAATAACCACCACCACCACCAGCGAAAAGATGAGGTGAAGGAAGAAGGGAGAAGAGTGCGTCTATATATATATAAAGAAGAGAATGGAATGATACCTGCTTGAGCGTCTGATATTTTCCCCTAATGCTTCGCTGTTAGCGCTGCTGTTTGTACGTGAAACAGTCTGGAAGTAGCGCGCTGGAGAACCCACAAGCGCCCAATAACAGCAACAAGAGAAAGAGGAGGAGTAGCGTTGTGAGAAAGAAACGAATCTATAACGGGTCTAGAATGGGGTAGTGTAAACAAAAGAAATGTACGAAAAAAGAAGAAATAAAAAAAGAAGAAGAGTAAGGATAGTGTGGTGGCGACAATGGACCCACTATCGCGTGATGTATTTCTGTACTTGCTCTGACGTAAGATACACGAGTCCTATTTTTCTCTGCCGCAGTCAAAAACGCAAAGAATAATACCCGTATTCGACGATGGGTGAGAACTGCAGGAGACAATCTAACTTGTCCAAACGGAATACGCAGCAAGAAAACAGAAAGAAAAAGGAAATGCTTCCTTCTACAAAAACAACAATATCTTAGTCGTGCACAAGTAATAGGGAAAAGGCCAAGAGATGCGGAAAGAGAGAGAGAGAGAGACAAAGCGTGTTCACCCTTGTGAGTGGACTCACATTAGATTCTCTCAGGACGGATGCTGTGGTACTCAAGAATGCATAGAAGTGTGGCACGCCCTGTGTCCTCTGGCGTTGATGCTTTTTTGTTTTCTTTTTCTTTTCTCTTTTGTAAAGGTTGTGGTGCGAACATTCAGTAGATCTCCCTACGGGAACATGTGTATACAAAGGGGAAGATGGATGCAGCAGCCAGGCTGCGTGCGACATGGAGACGTCGCTGTGTCTGCCGTGTGAGTGATCCAAGCGTCTCACTTGGCATGCAACGCTGCATATACACACACATGCACATAAAGCAACAACGATAGAAGGCAACAGAAACCAGACCGACGAAGAAGGGTGGTCACTCCTTGAAGGTAAGAAGTCCCTTCTTTTGTTTCCAGAGACCAGAGACATGGCGTCAGCCTTGCTCGTTCGACGTCTCTCACCTCCGTGCGCCGCTCTCTCACTCGCCGCCCTCGACACTCACCCGCTCGAGGAACTCCAGCACCATGGAATGGTTCCACAGCCGCGGCGCACGTTCAATCTCCGTTCCCGCGATGGCGAGCACCTCCAGCTTGGGGCACTGCGCGAGGGCGGCCACTCCCGCGATCGTTACATTGGTGCCAATGAGAGAGAGCCAACGAAGGTTTTGGAGTGGCGCAAGCGCCGAGACATCCGTGATGCGCGTGCAGTCGTCCAGCACGAGCTCGTCAAGGGCGTCGCAGCCGCTGAGGGCGGCGATGCCCTTGTTGGTAATACGCGTCCCCCACAGCGCCAAGTCCTTGAGACGCTTCAGGTTGCCCAGTGGCGTGACATCGCTGATCCGCAGACACCCACCAAGGTTGATTTTCTCTAGCGCCTCACACTGGGCGAGGCCGTGGATCCCATCGTTGCCGACCCCAATCTGATAGGCGAAGAGCTCCCTCAGGTTGTGCAGCTCACCAACGGCGTTGATGTCCTCCAGCTCGGTGCACCCGCAGAGGTTCAGCAAGACAAGCTGGGAACAGTGCGATAGGTTCGCGAGGGCATCAGTAGACGCGATGGGGCAGCGAGAGAGCAGCAATGCGCGCAGCCGCGTCATGCCCGTCAGGTCAACCTCATCCATTTGGTCACAGTCAATGAGGCTGAGGCGTTGGAGGCCCTCGCGGCAGCGGATGCTTGTCAGGTGTTCGGGCGTCACGTTGGTTTGGTCCAGCATCAGATGGCGGACCGAGGGTGGGGTGAGCGGGGTGAGCTCCGTAACCAGCCGACCGTCCGCGTCGCGGGTGTTCTCCCGTCGACTCTGATCCAAGGGCTTGAAGGGGCTATCGTAGGATAGAAAGATAGCTTCCAGCGGACTCTGGCAGAGCCACGTCGCCACTTCCGGCACGCTGCTGGCGCAGTGATTCAAGACGACCCGCCGCACCTCTTTCATGCCAGGGATGGCAGAGGCCGGTAGCTCCAGACACTCCACCTCCAGGTACCGCAAGCTGGCCGCCGTGGCCTGCAGCAGCCGCGCTACCGCTGCCTTCTCCTCTGCAGGGTTGGGACGGCTGTACCCTTCCACACACAATCCTGTGACACGGCAGCCCCACGCGTGCTGCGCCGTGTGCAGGGCCGCTTCCATTTCTGGCAGGGAGCAGCGTCGGCCTTCGAGCCACACCGTCCAACCGTGCGGACGCCACCAGGCCACGGTTGCTGCAAGCGACACATCCTCAGATGAGCCTGTCGCAGTGGGCGAGGAGACCGAAGCAATCCCATGCCCTTCCACGGGGGACCCCGCGCTCACGTCGCGGGCGTCCTCGTCCCTGAGGAAGCGCACGTGGAGGCGTTTCACATGAGGGCTGACGACCCATGCGCGGGTCGGTGTGTCTGTGAGCGCCGCCGCGTACGCTTGCTGGCGCTCGCACAGCACATCCAGCCCCACCTCCGCCAATTGTTCTGCCTCCTCCGTCAGCTCCTCCAGTTCAAACGCTGCCTGGCCAAGGCTGTACGCTCCGCACCGCAGTGTCTGCTCGCGCGACCACGGACTAGCACACGCGAGGGCCATGGTGGTGCGCATATCACAGGTGCATCTCTGGTGATCGTGTGAGTACAGCAGATACTCAAGGACGAGGTGTAGGGACCGTGGCGGGGACATTGTTTAGTTCTCGTTTTTTTCTTTTGAAATGGATTGCTGTTCTGTGCTATGGCTGAAAATAATTCGAACGGAAGCATTGAGGATTGTGTGAAACACTGCCTGCCACAAGAAGCGCAGCGTACCTTTTTTTTTTTTTTGCTCATTCGAGGACTCAGAGTGGATAGCAAAGGCTCATCACCTTTCTCCTCTTTCATCTCTGCTTCCATGGGGCGAAGACTGAGGTTCAAGGCATCCCTATGGCATTGATGAAGCGCGAATGATAATCTCTTCTTTTTTTTTTCTTTCCCTCATTTGGGTGTGGATGTGTGGCGGGTTCTGAGGGAACGACCGCAGTCCATCGTAAGCAACTATCCTCCTTCCATTCTCTTCAGCAGCAACGCGAGCCCCTTTCACTTAACGACGTCAAAGGACATATACTGACGCTTCGTAATCGCCGGGAACGGCTCTGCAGGCACTGACCCAGCTGCGCCGCCTTCCTTGGCCTTGGCTCCCGTGGGTGCGGTCGCGACCGCCACCTCTGTCACCTTTGACTTGGGTGATCCCGTGAAGCACCACTGCCGTAACGTCTCCAGTTGCGTTAGGGTCCCTTCCGCCCATAGCTCGACGCGGCCGTCCGGCAGGTTGCGCACCCAGCCTGTCACCCCGAGGTCCGTCCCTGCTCGCTGCGTGTACTTGCGATAAAAGACACCTTGGACCTTCCCACTGATGAACAAGTGCGCGCTGTGCAGGCTCCCTGCTGCGGCGGCAGCGTGTGCGGGGGAAGCACTAGGCGTAGAGGCCATGCGGAAGGATGCTCAATATGGGGGCTTCCGTCGTGGAGCCTTGGTCAGGGAGTTTAGTTTCTTCTTATTTTTGTTGCTGAGGTGAGTTCAGCAGTGAGGGCGGTAGAGTCAGCCCTCCCTTATTTTTTTTCTCTTTTTTGTAAAATGCACTTTATCCATGGAAGACCATCGTCAGGTGCGGAGGGATGGGAATGAGGTGTCTCTTCTCCTTTAGCCGACGGATGCAATTGGCAGGCCCATCCGTGCGAGAAGCACAGACCGCACGAGGGCAAGGGCCCGCCGATCATGCAGCCCCGGGGCGTGGGTTGCGGTGTCCAGCATCCAGAAGCTTCTAGAAAAGGCAAAAAGAAAAGATACACACAGCATGCACAAGCTTGACATATGCTCTTGCCGTGTTTTTTTTTCTTCAGCTTTATGTTCCGTTTCACCGTTTTTGATTTTCCTTTCTGCAACGGTGGCGGTGGAGAGAAAGAATTGAGTGGCACTGTGACACTGCTGCTTTCTTTTTGCCTGCAGTGTGAGTCGCGTTCCAGGCCATTGGTGAACGTGATGCACATGCAATGCAGTGAGAGCAACGTGCATGATGACGTGGACTCGGGGATACGGTAAACCAAAAAAAAAAAAAGCAACATACACGAGAATGTACAGAGGGTGGTCGCAAGACAACGTAGAAGGATCAACAAGGGCAATTATTATTTTTTCAAAGAAAGGAAGATCAGAGTCTCGGCGCATCCACATCTTTCATCGCATTTTGGGAACGGGTTCCTTCTCTCTCCCTTCCCACGTGAAACTGCGTCGACTTGTGCACTTCGCCAGAGCTGCAGCCTCCACGTGATGCCGCGCTAGCTAGCTATCCATGGCTTTGATGGAAGCGTTGAGGAGCGTCTGCAGCGACTTGGCCTCGGCCAGCAGCTTTTCCGTTGAATTCTCACCGCCACCGCCTGCTGTGCTGGCCCGCGCAGCCTCCGCCTTTAGGATGTCGTACATGCGGTCCACCTTGGTCTTCATGCGCTGGTCCAGGATGGTCTTGAGGGCGCGCCGGTCCTTCTTCTGAATTGTCAGCTCCTTCTGCAGCGCTGCGATTTCCGCCTCCTTGGCGGCCACAACGGACGCGGTGCGTTGTTCCGGGTTCCTGGGAGAGTCCTTTCCTGTTGCTGCTGCTGCTGCCCCTGCGTGTGCGCCTCCTTGCGCCTGCGCAAGCAGCAGGCTATCGATGGTCTTTTGTTTTTCTTCGAGAAGTCTGCGCCACGCCTTGTCCTTTTCCGCCGTGGCCTCTGCGATGGATCGCGCAGCAGCGGCCGTCGCGGGTTCACTCCGGATGAGTGCATCGTCCGCATGCAGGAGATCGCCCTCAAGGGCTTGCAGGGCTTGCCACAGGCGACTGGTGCTTGCCTTGACGGCCGGCGTCACACGTGCCTCCTCTTGCTGTCGGCCAACCTCAAATCGGAGCCGCTCCACCTCGCGTGCCAGTCGGCGTCGTTCCTCCCGCTCTCGCGTGGTCTCCTCCGCCGCTGCACGGAGCTGCTCGAGGCAGCCCTTCTGCAGCCGTGCAGCCTCCGCCGACAACGCTTGTGTCAGTGCTGCTGCACCGGTGGGGCCAGCCGGGCTGGATGAATGAAGGCCAACATACTTCTCGTACAGCTGAAGACGGGCCTCTGCAGCCGCGAGCTGCAGGGCAAGGCTCCTCACCTCCCCGCCAAGGGCCTGCGCTGCGCGGGCAGGACGGGAAGCCGCCGCCTCCGCAACGTGCTTGGCAGCCAGGTCCTTGAGTTGGCGGAGCTCCTCGGGGGAGAGGGGCGGTACAGAGTTGCCCGATGGCTGCCGCGCCGAGAGCGTGCCCAGCTGGCGGCATTGAAGCACCTCGAGCAATTTGTCTTCCGCCGAAAGAACTTTATCGGGGTCCGTGTCGGAGCGGTAGCGAGGAGCTTCGTGCGTTGCATCTGGTTGTGGCACGCGGCATTCCTTTAGGTATTGCAGGGCCTCTGCGTGTGACATGATACCGTCGTGCGGTGTCAGCGCCTTATCTGCCACGGGACGCGTTTCTTGCGGACGGGAAGCTGCCTCCGCTGCTTCTGCCTCCGCCTCCAGCTCCGCCAGCTGCCCTTCCAGCATTTCCACGTGGGCATCGTAGGCGTCGAGCTCCTCCTGCAGCTGTAAGATGGCCTCATCGCGCTCATTCAGTCGCGTCGTCAAGTTGAGCATGATGTCTCGCTGCTTCAACAACAACTGTTTGTAGCGATCCACCTGGGCCTTGTCTTCTTGCATGATGAGGCGCTCTCGGTCGAGCTCCTGGAGGCGCTGCGCGTACTCCTCGCTGGTACGTGGACCTCCGGCAAAGCCGCCCTCGTCCATCATGCTCTCCAGCTCACGGATGCGCTTCTCCAGGGCGGCGCACGTCTGCGAGGAGCGGCGGAGCGCGTCCAGGGCGGCGGCGCGGTCTTCCTCTGCACGTTGACGGTCCTCCTCCAGACCCGAAACAAGGGAGGCGCCGCCGTTGAGGCCACCGCTGCCGTTTGCGATGCCGCTGTGCTGTTGCTGATCACGCAAAAGCTCGCGCAGGTACTTCAGCTCCTTCTCGTATTTGCGGAGAAGCATCGCTTGATCCATGTCCTCATTCACCACCGCCGTGGTGCGGATGTTCTTGGCGCGGTTGGCAAACATGAGCGTGGAGAGGGACTCCGTGTAGGACTCCAGGGCGGGTGAGATGCAGGCAATGAGCGTGGTCTTACAGTTGCCGCCAAGGGAGTCGCGGAGGGCCGAGGTGAGCACCGAGTTGCGGAACGGGATGTGTTTGGAACGGCTCCCGCTGCCGAACGACTTGGAGGCCAGCGCCGAAATCACGTTGCCGAGCTCGTGGAGGGAGCGATTGATTTTCTTGGTCTCCTCGAGCCGCTGGCCACTGACGCCAGACTGTCGCACCTTTTCGCTCCCGGCCAAGTCGACGATGTTCAGCTTGCCGAAGCGGTACGAGAGCGGGGCCTGTTCGTCCCCTTCGAGGACCTCGACCACAAGCGTGAAGATGGCGTGTGAGCGGGAGGAGAGCTCACTCATCTTGGTCGAGCTCGTCGCGCGGTTTGCCGTGCCACGTTCAATGAGACCGTACACATCCCGAGGGCTGCGCACGATCCATTCCGAGAGCCCATCGACATACACCCCACGCTGCGGTGTGTGTCGAACCGTCAGCGGACGCCCTGATGAAGGTGATGATGAGGACGGACCCACGCCCGCAACACCAGTCGGCCCGGTCCCTGGCGGAACGAGGAGGTCAGAGATGACCTCGTTGTAGATCTGCATGTACGAGGCGCGGACGAGGAACTTCGTTTGGCTGTCGCTCCGGCTTGCGCGGATGTAATCGAAAATCTCCTCCACCGAGCGCGGAATCATACCGCGCGCCTCTTCATTGGTGAACCCTTCCATGGTGTACGTCTTGCCGGTGCCCGTCTGGCCATAGGCCATGAGGGTCGCGTTGTAGCCCTCCATCACCGACAGCACGGCGGGGCGGGCGCTGCGTTCGTAGACCTCCTCCTGGGAAGCAGGGGGCCCGTACACGTGATCAAACACAAAGTTTTGTCTAGAGTACACGATCGCGTTGCTACCACCGCTGCCGCCGTCACGATCTTCTGTCTCCACAGCGTCGCAGAGCGTGATGGCACCGGGGTTATCCTTGGAGAGCCGTACGACGTCGACAAAGGCGCGGTAGCCGTTCAGCTCCCGGGGTACCGGCGGCCGGACACGGATAAAGACCTTGAAGTTCTCTTGCGCGTCCAGCTCCGAGCCCTGGTAGAGATTCGCGTCGTCAAAGTGAATGGGGGCGTGCGCTCGCTGGGAGCGGCCTCCGCCTAGTGAAGGAACAGAGGCTGACGAAGGGGCGGCGGAGCTGCGGTACCCGTCATCGTTCTCCAAGTCCTCCCATTGGTTCCCAACAGGGCTTGCATTCGATCGGCGCGCCGACATGGTGCACTAACAGCAGCGTGAAATTAAAACACGGGCAGATCAAGAGGAAGGGCCGACGTCAATCGCTGGTGCCTGGTCCAAATGCAAAGGTCACCTACCAGAGAGTTGTGTCCAAGGAGAACAAAGCAATTCCCCTGGGAGGAAATATATTTACAAAGAATAGAATTAAGTCCCTAGCCTCAATCCTTCACTCAGAGGAGAGAAAATATGCAAAGCTCTTTAGAATTCCTCTTGGCAAGGAGAGGAGGTCCTCCACGTCAGAAGCCTTTCCCTTCAGAGGTAGGCCTCACAGCAAAGGATGTCAGATGCAATAAAATAATAAAATAATAAAATAGAAAGGACACTAACGATACGAGTCAATATCAACGCACTACACGTGACGCGCGGTCAAGACGCACCACAACGTCAAACGGAAAACAAAGTACTGCTTGCTGTGATAGGGAGGGGTACCAGACCGAAGAGGGACAAAGAAAAGGTTAAGAGGGACAACCGTTCGTCATGAGCGTTTTCCAATTTGAGTGGTGATGCGTCTGTGTTGCTGTGCGAGCGCACGCACATCCACGTCGATTGCCCCTCTCCTCGCCATGCGTTAAGGATGGTTGCGGCGGTCTCTGACTTTGTGTGCATCCTGTTCGACAGGTTTCCAGCAGCACATTCGCACCCCCCCCCCCCCCCCGATAATTGTCTCGTGGGCTCGACTACGACACATGAGGCCTTCACCACACGATTGACACACATATGGACAACGATGCAGATGATCACGGTTCTCAGTACCAAATGCCTATTCTTATCTTCAGCATCATTCTCTTCTTGCTTTGTATGTTAGGTTCATGGGCACGTACATTGCACCAAGATGAAATGAAGAATCACGTTGCAGTGTATATATAAAAGAGAAAGAAAGAAGAAGCGCAGTAATGTGAAAATACACGTCAAGCCAACAGTGATACACCCACACAAGACAACAACGATAAGACTGAAACAAACATGTCACATGCATCAATAACAAAGTCTCCGTGGTGGCATGGATCAGTTACAGAAGAGCACACAAGGAAAAAGAGAGAACAAGAAACGAGAAGGCAGCGTTACATGACTACCATCACATTGTCTTCCCGCTTCCTTTTCATTCGATAGTAGTAGAACAAGAGAGAGAGAGAGAGAGAAGGAGGAAGCCTCGTGGGCGTCTATAGAGAGTCTATCTATTTACGGTGTGCCCCCGTTGCATGTGTCGATTTCGTTTTTGCCGTTGCTTCGCTTCCTGTTGCTTAAGAATACAAATGAAAGCGACGGTCCGCCAGCGGTAATGGTACTAGAACACGAATGGTGGAAAGAAGAAGAAAGAAAGAAAGAAAGAAAGAGAACACGTGTAAGTTTGACAAGAAGAGGAATAACCAGAGGGCAGCAGTGCAGAGGGACAGTCTTGAGGGAAAAAGAGCTTATTGACTGCGCTGCGAAGGAAAGCTGGTTCCCCATCGGTTGCCTTATCTGCGCGTGTGTCTATGAAGTCCAAATACAAGAGGGAAAGAATGGATGAAAGCGGAAGAAAACAAGGAGAAAGAGGCACGGTACAAGCGAAAAGAAGCGTATCACAAAGAGCAAGGCCCACCCTCTCTACACCCCATGGACAACACCTGAGGTTCGTCATGAAGCGCCGGTGGTTACTTCTTCTTTCCTTTGGTGGCCTTCTTGGCGGCAGGTTTCTTGGCGGCCGCTGCCTTCTTTGGTGCGGGCGCCTTCTTCGCCTTTGGCTTTGTCGCCGACTTGGCCGGCTTGGCGGCGGGCTTCGGTGCGGCCTTGGGCTTCTTTCCCTTTGCGCCAGCAGCGGCTGCCGCAGGCTTTGGCTTTGGCTTTGCGGCTCCCTTCTTCCCTCCCGCTGCGGCTGCCTTGCTGTTTCTTTTCCCTCCAGACGCCGCAGCGGTGTGGGCGGCTGCACCCGCGGCGCCCGCGTGCTTCCCTTTACCCTTGCCGCGTCCGTGTGTAGCCGTCGCATGCGTCGTCGAAGCAGCGGCCGCGCTGTCGTCGTCGCCTTCGTCTGCAGTAGTCGCCGCCTTCCCATTGTTCTTGCGTCCGCGACCGCGTCCCTTACCAGCAGCGGCCGGCGGGGAAGTGACCGCTGCGGCCTCATCAGCGGCGGTGGGGTTTGCCGCTCCTGCCCCGACCGAGTCGATCAGCTTCTTGGCGGGTTCATTCAGCCACTCCGAAAGGCTCTGCTGGCTGCGTGTGCGCGTCTTGGTCTTGCCGTAGCGGCTCACGCGCCCCACCTGGCGAGCAGCCTCCTGCCAAGCCAGCGGACGGTCCCGCACCGGGGCAGCGGTGCCGACAACGGTGGCCTGCGCAGAGGCCGCCGCCACCGGTTCCTCTGCGTTGCCACCCTCGGAGCCGTCCATGTTGTAGCCGGTAATCTTGGCCAGACCTGCCTTGTTCATGAAGTCGGCGACGCCAGCGCCACCATCCTGTGAGGCGCCGGGTGCCTTGAGAACAATCTGTGGCTCTGGTGCGTGGTTGGAAGGCTGGGCCTTGGACGCTGCGCGGGTGGACGGGTCCGCGTAGTTCTTGAGAAAGGTTTCGTACGCAGATGTAGAGGTGGCATTGGCAGCGGTTGCTGCTTGGTTGTTGGCAGACACCGGTGTGGAGGCGGTGGTGTTGGCGGTGGCCGCGCCTGGCCGCGTGATAACACCTTTACGTGTCATGACCGGTCGTGCCGGGCGAATCAGAGGCGCGCGGGCAGACGGGTCTGCGGTCCCTGGGGGCGCCTGCAGCCCTGCGTTGGTGCTGCTCGCGTTGAAGATGGAACTAAAGGCGCTTGCCGTGGGACTAGCGGCTGGTGACGGTGGCTGCTGCTGCTGCTGCTGCGATCGTGGTGTCGGCGGTGGCTGTTGCGTGGGGCTAGGGTTGCTAGGGCTGCTGTGGCTGTTGCCAAAGAGGCTGCTATAGAGGGCACTGTTCTGCGTGGAGGTGGGGATGTCGTAGGGTGTTGCCGCGGCTGGGGCGGCCTCTGGGGTGCTCCACGAGTTCGGGATCGCTGAGGCGGGAGGAGGCGGTGGCGGTGGGGGAGGCGTGGTCCCTGGGAACGTGGGCGGTGCCCCCCAGTTGGCGAAGAAGCCACCCGGCCGCGGGGCCTCCACCGGTGGTGGTGATGTTGGTGGTGCCTGAGCCTGAAACTGTTGCTGCTGTTGCTGCTGTTGCTGTTGGAGGGGCTGTGGGTCCTCGACAGCGGGTGTGGGGGCTGCCGTTGCTGCGGTGGGTGACGGGTGGGTCGGTGCGCTAGGGGCAAGCGTCGTGCGACGCGGTCGCAGAGGTGCCTCTGGTGGCGGAGCCTGTGGCTGCTGTGCTTGTGGTGGCTGGTAGCTCTGTGGTTGCGGGTCCTGGAATGCCTTGGCGCGTGTTGTCGGAGTGTCGTCCTCATCCTCGACGCCCTTGCCCATGAAGAGCTGCCCAACGGAGCTGTTGAAGAACTTTGTGTAGTAGGACGTCTGTCGCTCCTTGCGGTGAGGTGGCGCCTCTGCCTGTTTCGCAGCAGATTCAGCGGTACGGGACGGGGCTTCATCGGTTGCTGCGGTGGCTGAGGTAGTTGCCGCTGGCGGCGCCTGAGCAGATCGCGCCGGTGCGGCTGCCAGAGGGGAGTCGAAAGGATCGCCGCCGAAGGTCATGTCCATGTCATCACGGGCGCCTACAACAGGCGTGTCATCTGCATCCAGGACAGGAGCGGCCTTGCTGTGCGACGGTGGTACCTGCTTCAGAGTGAAGCGGCCCACACGGCCCTGGGCCTTGGGGGTGGCGGCAGCGGGCACGGGCATGTTTGCGACGGCCTCCTGCACGTCCTGAGGCAGCGCCCCCACCGCGGCCCGCACTTGCTTCACCATGCCCGTCTCCTCCGTCAGGAGTGGGAAGCTCATGCCGCGCTGCAGGTACACAAGCAGCACCGTCAGCCGCGCCGTCTGCGCGTCTGCGGTGGTGAAGCGCGGGTAGCAGTCCTCCGCGATTTCAGACAGCACCGTCTGCAGCGCGGGGGTGCGTGCGACATCGCCGTATGTAGTGTGGAGAGAGACAAGCAGACTCTCCAGCTCCTCCGGCTTCAGTGTGTGCAGGTGCAGACCGAGTTTCTCGGCGAAGAGGCTCAGCCAGTGCTCGCTAGGCTGCAGCGAGGCGAGCCCGCGCACGGCTGCCAGGTAGCGCACGGCGGTGCGGCCCAGGACCTTCTCCGCGGTGAGCAGGTCCTCGCCGCCGGTTCGGACAAAATTGGCGATGCTCGCGTCTGCGTCGCCAAAGACCCCGAGGAGGAGTTCCACGAGCGAGACGAACTGCTCGGGAGAGATGGCGGCGGCCTGGGCGGCGGCGACGGCCTTGACGGGGTCCCGGGCGGTGGCGCCAAACTGTCCGCTGGGCACCACCAGCGGCAGGTAGTAGAGGGTGTCGGCGTCCCACTCCGGCTCTGCGAAGCGGCGAGAGAGGTAGCTGCCCACGGCCGTCGCCAGCTGCGGGCGGTTCGACGTCAGCAGCACGCGCACGTCATCGGGCGAGACGCGCTCGGTGGGGTCCGCCAGTCGCGTGAGAAGGGCAGCCACCACCGGCAGTTCAAACTGACTGGAGCCAAGGACCAGGGGAAGTGTGTCCACCAGCTGCCGCGCCGAGAGTGTCTCATAGGGCACGCGCGACACAAAGCTGTCGTCGTCAGGGAAGGCGAGCGCCAGGTTCAGCAAGGTGAGGCCGCTCGCTTCCGCGGTGGGAAGGCGCAGCGCCACCGCCTTCGCCTCGTGCATCCACGCGGGGCGCTGCGGTAGAGCAGCGAAGGTCGCACAGATGTGGCTCAGCTCCGCGAGACGCAGCTCGCCGAGCACCAGTTCAATGCGCTCCGACAGCTTCGTCGCGAGCTGCGGTGTCAGCAGGTGGGCGCGGCGCAGGATGCCCGTGGCCATGGCCAGCTGCGTCGGCTCAAAGCGGGGCACCTCGCGGGCAACGTAAACGGCGTAGGCCTCGAACACGGCCCGGTAGCGCAGGTGCCCTCCCAGCTCATAGGCGAAGACAAGCGAGGTGACATCCTCAGAGTGCGACCAGTAGAGCTTGTCAGTCTCATCCATGAAACGCAAGACCCGAGGACGGTAGTCTTCGAGAAGAGCGTTGAAACGGTTTTGAAGCTCGCTCCGGTCGCGGGCCTGTACGCCATTCTTTCCCACCTCAAGAGTGCCAAGCATGCGCGCGATGGTCGAGACAATCGCGGCGGCGTCGCGACCATTGGCGCTGGTGCAGTACTGCAAGCCAGTGCGCGCGAGCTTCTGGATGAGGTCGACGGGTAGAGCGTGCAGTTGGTGGTGTCGACCGCACGACAGCATGAGCGTGGCGTAGTTGTACCCGATAAAATCTCCTGTATGAGTGACGAGGACAAAGAGCAGGTGTCGCGCCTCTTCGCGCTCGGCACGCACCATCCAGGAATAAATGCGCAGCAGTGAGCTTTGCAGGCCGGGGAAGTCTGTTGGGTCCGTCGTGCGCAGGACGCCCATCACCGCAGTTGTGAGCCGCTCGCTGAGGGCGGTCGGCACGCGCTTCCCGCAGCGCTGCAGGACCTTGGCGCTCAGCTCCAGCACCGTCCAGAGCTCCTGGGTAGCCTCCTTTCCCGAGGCCTGCGGTTGCCGGGCGACGCCCTTGAGAACGTCCTCGACAGTGCCAAAGGCGCGCTCGTAGTTCTCCTCTGGCCGCAGCGATGTGAGGGAGAGGACGGCCTCGAGCCGGCTGCGCGCGTCCACCCTGGCGTCCTCTGCTGTGCGCACGAGGGTATTGAGAAGCAGCGCGGACAGCGTCGCGTCTGGAGTGACCTCAAAGAAGCGCAGGACCTGGGAGAGGGAGATGGCATTGGCGCTGTTCTCCATCCAGGCGTTCACATGGGCCTTGGGCACCTCCGCGTCAAGGAAGCGCTGTGCCTCGTTACGGGCGAACTCGTACTGCCCTTTCCCTCTGAAGCGGCGCTTGAGAAGGGATGCGCGACGCGCGAACTCTGACGTGGGGGGTCGCGATGCCCCTGCGGTGGTCGCGGCTTGCCCGCCGTACGTCTGCAAGAGTCGAGTCAAGCGAAGCATTGTGCGTGTGTGTGTGTTTGTTGTATTGGTTTCTTTATTTACACGCGTCTGCGCACCACTTGTGTGCGTTGCGACGAAACGGGTGGAAGTTGTGCCGGCCGAACAGACACGATTGATTAATTTGTTTTATGTGACTTTATGGGAGAATGTCACCACGCGTTTCTATTGCTAATGCGAGGGAGCAGGCAACGCGAAGGGACCGAAGGATCGAATCTATGGCTAGGTGTAAAGATATTTTCGCCGGTTGCAGACACGCGCAGCGGTTGAGAGAAAGAGAGAGACCCCCACACACACAACGGAACCCTCGAAAACTAAGAATCGGAGGTTGTGTGGATGAAGAGGAAGGAAAAAGAAATCAAACAGATGGGTAAAGCTAGAAAAACAAACAAAAAAGAGGATGGCCTGTCGTACACGCAGTCGGTTTGTTTGACGGATCGGTTCACCGGGAAACGAGGAATGTGGGGGAATAGGATGGGCGAGCGTTGCGTGAGGGGAGGGGGGGGGGGGCGGGGTCATCCAGAGCGACGTTCGAAAGCATGGACATCGGTGCTAACGTGTAAGCCAAGCGCATTCCTTCGCTAGAAGGTGGCGACGGCTGCGGGGGTTGCACGCGGCCCCTTGTCGTTGTCTGTTCTGTTTCCAGACTCATTGGACACTTTGTCGGGTCCGCCGTGACGTCTACTCGGCATCGTTGTTTTGCTTTTGAAATGCTTTGTGATTGTGCAGGTTATAGAAGAAGCGCACGGAGAGGGAAAAAAGGCAAAGGTATGAAAGAGATATGCAAAGACGTGACGGCGGACCAGCCACGTGCAATGACGAGGCCTCTGTCCGCGGACCCTGAAACGGTTTGCAGGACAAGAAGCGCATCGCATAGTATACATTACATGCAAGAGAAGGATGAAATAATTTTTAAAAAAAGTCCAAGGTGGGAATGAGTTAATGGTGCGGTGACGGAATGCGTGCGATGAGGTCGACGTAGTGCCCATCAAGAGAGAAGAACCCCTCTCCTGTTGTCGCAGAGGAATGCGGATGCGTGCCCTTGGACGGCTGTGCAGGTGGAGGAGGGCGATGGCTGCCGCTACTGGTAACGGTCGTCTGGCCTGTCCGGCACCCTCTCCCGTCCACACACTCCGGGAGCGAGGGCAGACCGGGTGGGACGGAATAATTGCTCGTGGTGTTCGTCCGGTGGCCCACACGTGTGTGCGGACTGAGTGGTGGCTGCTGTTCCTGCTGTCGCTGCTGCGCGAACGTTGGTGACGGGGCACTGCAGCTGCTGTAGCTCGTGCTGTACGGGCTGCTGTTTCGCCTGGACGGATGCCCAGAGGTGACGGCTACCCCTGGCACGCGGCCGCTGTCCGTGCTACGCGATCCATTCCCGCTGCTCCGGCGGCGGCTCGGCTGCAGGCCGAGGGTGGTTGGCGGCAGGTCAGCAGCATCGAGCATGGGCGAGAAAGCGCTCCGCAGGAAAGTGGAGTTTCGTGTGGTGGGTTGGGCACTCGCACCGCTGCCGTGCGGGCGCCGTTGGGTCAATGGGGGCGGCGATGGGGCGGCTGCGCTACGGCCCTCCTGCACGAGTCCGCTGCGGTGACGGCTGCTGTGCTGGCTGGCGCTATGCGCCTCGTCATCCATGCGAGTGGCGCGACTAGCGCTGCCGCTGCTGCGACGCCTGCCTTCCTCGCACACACCCGTGCCCTCATCATCACTGTCTTCCGCGGCCAGCCAGGGGTGGGCGAGCAGCTCCGCCGCCGACGGCCGCAGCGCCTTGTCATAGACGAAGCAGAGATCTATAAAGTTGCGCAGCTCGTGAGAGACGGTGAGTTTTATTTCATCCGGCAGCTTTGGAGGATGGGCCGCGCTGTTGATGATGCGAAAGAGGACGGCAGTCGGATTGACGAGGCCCGCCCCAAACGGTTTCTGGCCGCTGATCATCTCGTACACGGAGACGCCAACGCTCCAAATGTCGGCGCTGGTGGTGTAGCCGTGCGCCCGCATCTTGCGTTCATACTGGGAGATGTGCACGGCAGCCCCTGGGTCCTCGCCGCCACGGAAAGCGATCCCGCGCAACGGGTTGTAATACGAGGAGCTGTGTGAGGCGCTGCCCGTCTCGCGTTCCGCCGTCGCCACCTTGTCCTCGTCACCCTGCTCCTCGTCCTCGTTGTCGTTGTCAGAGGCCTCGCCCCCGGCAATAACCTCTGGGGCCATGTACCAAGGCGTGCCTACCGTCGTTTGCATGAAGGGGTCCTCCACAAACTCCAGAGGGGTGTGGTGATGACCCGCCTTGCCCTCAGGGGCGTCGGCATCGCTAGCCAACCCGAGGGGCCGATGCAGGTCCTTTGGGGCAGCCGTCACGAGCATCTTGGAAACCCCAAAGTCGGTCAGCTTGCAGCGGCCTTCCGGCGTGAGAAGGACATTGCCTGGCTTCACATCGCGGTGGCACACTCGGAAGTCCTCGTGCAGGCAGCGCAGCCCACGTAGGATGTCGCGTGTGTATCGGCGCACCACGCACTCGGGCAGCGGGCCCCTCAGCTTCATGAGCCGCTCCAGGCTGCCCCCACCCATGTACTCCGTCACCAGCTGCACCCCAACCGAGGAGCGTCTCGCGCCGTAGTAGCCGACGAGGTTTGGGTGAGGCCGGAACTTCTGCATCACACGCATCTCTTGCAAAATTTGGTTTGCCGCCACTTCACCACGGCTGCTCTCCTCTCCGCCATAGGGAATCTCCTTAATGGCGACAAAGCAGCCGCGCTGGTCATCGAAGCCGAGGTATACCACGCCGTAGGCACCTACCCCGAGTTTCTGGTCGAACTTGCGAATGTGTGGGAGCGGTAGCATCCCAGCATGGTCGCAACGGATTCAGTGCTCTATGTGTCTCACCTCAACACTACTCTTTCCGGTTTTGTATTGCTCGTTTCTTTATGTTGTGCCGCAGGTCCGACTGCCATTCACAAACGCTCACAATTCTTCTTGTGTAAAGATTGCTGAACAGAAGATAAAAAGCAGAATTAAAAGAAAAAAAGACAGGTTAAGGAGAAGGGAGAAGTAGATTCTGATCGCTGTGGACGACTTCATAGATGTCGCGAATATACGCTGCACAGGTAGATCACATGGTGCACCACATCAGGTGTATGGTGCGCTAATGGACGCTCTGCCTCAAGCATGAGGGTACCCCGCACGACCCCACAGGGATGTGATTGTGCATCGCCACACAGGCACTTTTCAGCAGTTGGCTTTCTGTATCACTCAGGGCATCGCAGGCACCCTTTCTCAAATACATTACCTTTTGTTATGAAGATGAGGAGAGGAGGTACAATACACACAGTACAGAAAAGAAAAAGACACACTTGAAATGGAAGTGAGCAGGATAGACAGCTTCTATGATGATCGTTCGTCACGGGGAAAAGAACGTTTTTTTCTTTTTCTTTTCATGTCATGGTGTCGCAAACGGGACAACAAAAAAGAAAGAAACATATCTATGTGTGTCTATCACAACCGAAGTTGAAACGTATATCACGAGACAAGGGTTTAAAAAAAGAAAGTGCAATTTGAAAGGAGAGACAGAAGAAGACGTATGGAGTGAAATCTTCTACGTGGGGTTGGTGGCGGGAACAACAGGATGCGCGCGCAGCACCACCTGCAGGTAGTACGACTCCACCGTCTTGTCCTGTGCATTGTTGATAAAGATCCACATGGGCCAGCGCCCTTCCAGCTGCCCAGGCGGCAGCACAAGAGCGTCGAACTGCAGTGAGATGAATTGAGAGTCGCCTGGGGCAAGGGCAAAGCGCGCTGGGCTGAGCTTCAGCTGATACCGATAGTTGTGGTGCACCTGGAACACCTCCTCTGCGTCGCCGCGGTGACGAAAGGTGAGGCGACGGAACACGGGGCCGTCCGCGACGTCGGCGAGCGAGAGCTCAATTACCTGCGTAAAGCTTGGCGTTGGGTTCACCACCGGCACCGTGAGAAGGGTCTTGCGCAGGGTGCCGTCCTGTGTGAGGGTGTGGAGCAGGAGACGCTGGGACCCCGCCTCTTTCGGCCGCACGCGCAGCACATACGACGCTCCGGTTTGCTCCGCACGCACCGTTGGTGGATCGCAGTACATGGCCTCTGTCCCAGCGGCGGGCAGGCCCAGCGCCGTGGTCTGTCCCCAGGAAATCTCCCGGGAGGTGAGGCACTCGCAGGGAAAGAGGGAGAGCTCCCAGGTCTCGTAAACGCGGGTCATGTCAGCGTCGAGGAAGAGCGTCACGTACTCGGTGCGCTGGCGTCCTGTTTCTGCCGGAATGACCGTGTGAATGGTGGTCTCCTCCCAGGCGGTGACGTACGTTTGTGTGATGGGGTCTAGCACAGCGTTGGTCTCCACCGTGGTGCGGCCCGTGCGCGAGCTGGTCGCCGCGTGCAGGCACAAATCGCGCATGCGTGCGAGCAGCTCGCGCTGGTTCGAGGTGATGGGAAAGGAAGAGGAGGAGAAGACACGTGTGAAGATCTTCTTGGACAGCGTGCTCCCTGCTGGGCCAAAGAGTTCGTACCGACGGTCCACCAGGGGTGGCGCCAGCGTCGCCTTCACCTCAATGTACCGCATCACCTCCCGCCGCTCCGAGTACACGCGCGCCTTGAGAACGCGGGTGTCTCCAACCTTCAGCACATTCTTGACTGGGTACATGCGAATGACCAAGGGAATCTCCGTGCGCTCCCGCGGCCCGAGAAAGAAAGACGCGGCGCCGCCCACCACCTCGCACAGGTCCTTGTCCTCCGCTGCGGGGACATCGACGGTGAACTGCATGGGCACACTGTGAGGGTTCTGAAATGGTGTGCGCACCACTTCCGGCCGCCAGGCCACAACCTGCACCTCGTGTTGTGTCGTCATGCGGCTGGCGAGGGCGGCTGCAATCGCGCGCGTCTTGGCCTCACTGCGCCGTTTCTCCGCGTACCGTAGTTTAAACTCCATGTCAGCGCGAGACTCGGCGTCTCGGATGTGTGCGTCCGGCACACCAGGGAGCAGCGGCGACCCAGACTTCTGTGCGGACAATTGTGCCTTGATAAATTCGGCGCGCTGCCAGTGCAAGTTGGAGAGCGCGCCTTCCCGCTCCCCATCGTGGGCGTCGTGCGGCCCCGTCAGGGAAGGGTCCGGCGGGCTACCCCGCGGGCTGTCGACTGAGCCGTCGGCGGCGCCACCCGTGCGGGGTGGAGGCGGGGCCTCAGGCGACTCACCGCCCGCCTTGTGGTTGGCAGAGGATGCGAGGAGCGTGTCCACGTGAGGGAGCTTCTTGGCGACAATCACGTTGCCGAAGCCCGCGGGCCCGCCGCCTGCAGAGGGACAGGAGGGCTCACGCATGACCGAGGACTTGATGGGCACACCGCCTTCCCCACCGCCGGGTACCCCAACACAAAAGAGGCTCACATGCAGCTGCCCCGCGTTGCGCATCAGCGGGAAAATCTTGGGCGGCACCACCTGCTCCGTCAGGCTGAAGTCCCGCTGGAGCACCAGATCCATCGGCGCAATGGCGGCCTCCGCATTGTACGGGCGGCGAAAAAGAGAGAGCGGCACGGTGCAGGTGGCGATGTAGAACATGGTTAATGCATCGTACAGGTGAAGGTACACGGTCGCGTTGCCCCCACACGCCTTGTAGTGCGCCATCGCAGGGTTGCGTAGGCTTTCTGTCGGCTCGCACCACACCATGCCTCCGCGGTTGTCGCTGTCGTAGAACTTGAAGCTCTCACTGATGCCATCAACTGTCTTTTCCACGGAGCGAGCATGAAGGGGTCCCACTTGCTGGTACGGCAGCGGACCAAAGGAAAACATGATGCAAACGTCGTCCGGCATGGTCAGCGCCGCGTCAAGGGTGGCGCCCTCGAATCGGATGCCGAACAAAGAGGCGGGCAGCACACCAGGCGCGGCGGGTGCGTTGTCGTCTAGCACAGACCCTTTGGTGGGGTGCAAGATGGGCTGCACATCCGCCATGATCTCGCGGCGCGCTTGCCACGACACGGCCAGCGGGCGGGGCGCCAGGTCAATCAAGTCCAGAGGAGCGTCCGCGAGCTTCTGCCCAAGTCGGTCCTGCATTTCGGGAGACATCTGGGAGGCAGCCAGACGCTGGCCCGCTGTGGCGCCGGGTGCCGTCTGCCGCAGGATCGCGTCCTGCGTCTCGCGGACCCTTTGAAGTTCCTCCATGATGGTGCACAGAAGGCGGAAAATACCATCGCCGCCCGGGGCGCTGCTGCTGCCCTCTGCCCCACCGCCTGGCTGCGGTTGCGTTTGTTGCTGTGGTGGTGGCTGAGGCTGTGCAGTGCCATGGATGGCGGGGCCTGTCGGTGCAGCACCCGCATCGGCGGTAGAGAGAATTGTCATGCCCATCGGCCCTACCTGCTGTTGCTGTTGCTGAGCTGCAGAAACCGAGACTGGTGCCGCGGCTTCCGCCTCCCCCGCAGGCGTACCGTCAGGCCTCGTGCGTGGAGCAGCACCGCCGGGTGCCGTACCCGAGGACGTGCTCGAGCTCGCGGACAGGACACTCGACAAAAGAGAGCCCCCCGGCCGCTGTGCCCTTCCACCGCCTCCATCGCTCGACGGGGACATGGGTGGCGCGGTGATGGCGTCGGCCTCGGGTGGGCTGGGCACCACTCGACTGTCTGGCGGTAACGGCAAGTCGTGGTACTCCACATTCACTGTCATGGCGATCGGCACGCGGCCGTAGGGGCTGGCGGCGTCCACCATTAGCATGCGCGCGTCCTCGCAGGAGAAGGGGCCGCGCAGCGCGGGGAGATTCTCCACACGCACATCGCGGTTGCGCATCGGCATCACGCAGAGCGGGAAGACACAGAAACCGACCACCTTGAAGCCTTTGCTCTCCGGCGTGCGGCGTCGGATCGCAAGCACCAGGGACGTCGCGGCATGCACAGGGAGTCCGTCCATCTCCAGCGGGAGCTCCGACTGCAGCACAAGGGTGTTGGCTTTCTCCGCCTTCTTGGACTTCCCCGTTCCGTGCTGAGCTGCACCACCCTTCTTGTCGCTCGTGTGGCTGTAACTATAGTAGCTATCCGACGAGGCGTCTCCCGAGTGTGAGGAAGAGCTCTCAGCAGAAGAGGAGGACGACGTGAGGGAGTCGCTCGATGTCTCTCCTCCAAAAATGGCGAGAGGGACCTCGGCGCCGTGCCCTAACTGCTGGTAACCGTTGTGAGCGACGGCTGCGACGGACCAATCGGCGTTGGGGTCGAGCAGGCCTTGCATCGACTCTGGTGAGGTACCGACCAGCTCGATGCTGCGCACGACGAGGCGAAAGCGTTTCCCACCTTGCTGTGGGGTTGCCTTGGTGAAGGACTCGGACACGAACACGCCGGGCGGCACCAGCTGCGCCATCAGCTCAGAGAGTGCAGGATCCTTATTCAATTTACACCGGTAGGTCAGACTGCCAACGGGCTGGGCAGATGAAGCGCTCGCCGCGGGCCACAACTTCTCGTCCAGCAGCAGCAGGTGCGCGTTGCCAGGACGCAAGGCAAAGACGCCTGGCTGGCCCAGGGACTCCACCGCTGCGTACGCCCAGTGTGTCACCCGCATCTCTTCCAATGCCGCTGTCCCGCGGGTGTCCCGTACGAGCAGCTCGACCGCCACCACCTGCTTCGGAGCGGCCTGAAACACAAGCGGCTCATGGAGCGTGCGGCGATCGCAGCGATGCGTCGCACCGACAAAGGCCCTTTGCGCTGGGTCAAAGAGAATCATGTTGACGGCCTCCACCCGGCTGCCCGCAGGCAACCCCGTCAGGGGCAGCTCCTGCTTCTCCATGGCGTCAAAGTTGACCTGGGCGGTGATCGCCTCGCCGCCGATCCGCTGCACCTCCCTCTTGGCCGCATTGCACTCCCACGTATCGTAGCGGAAGGCATTGGACAGCAGCAGGCGCGCCGTCTGCTCTGCCGATCGTGGCTGCTTCGCACCACCCATGGGTTTGAAAAAAGAAAAAAAACTGTCTATTACCCGTTTCCTCCGCTTCTCAATGGTTCTATCTCGCACAATGTATGGGACGGAGCACTAGTGTGTATGTGTGTAAGTTTCCTTTACCCACAGCGCGCGCCCTTTGCTCTCTCTCTCTCTCCCTTTCTTGACACGCCGTGTTTATCGTTGTCGTGCCTAGTGGTGTATCTATGAAGGAAGAAAAAAAAAATGGGAAGAAAGGTGTGCTTCAATTTGCAGAAAACCAAAAAAACAACAAAAAACGATGTACGGTCCCTCAGCACAAACACTGGCAAACCACTTCGTGAAATGGGGAAAGCGAAAGAAGTCACAACCCGTGGGAAGAACGACTATTGTCGTATTGACTTTTCTGTTTTTTTTTTTTTAAGGGACGATGATCGACGTATTCCCTTCGTCTGCTCTTCGGTTGGTTTGTGTGTGCATAGGCGTCAGCAGAGAGAGCAAAAGCGGTTAGGAGGACACATGTGTGTGTGTGTGTGTGTGTGTTGCGGGAACAATGCATCGTGCGCCAGAGGTAACTTCACCATAAGCGGCGGCCAAGGTCATGCATGACAGACAGAGTCATCTGCTGCCTCGGTGGAGCAGAAGGAGGTCTAACGGAAACCGTAAAAGTATTTTTGAGAGGAGGGACACCGACAGTGCTTCTGATTCTGTCCACGACATCACATGTCCGATCCCTGTTTCCGAAAAGACGCCCACTTTTTCTTTTCTTTTCTTTTTCTTTTTTCGGTTCCAAAAGCAAAAACAAAAAACAGTAAGGGACTGAAAAGAGAGTGGGGGCAACATGAACGGGTTTAATGAAATTAATGTATGTATACAGAGGGAAGATATAAGGTGAGAATCACAAAGAAGAACGCTTTTTTTTTTTTTAAAGCAATTTCTGTTTCTATACATTTGGTCATCCTTTGACGAAAAGAGGCTTTACGCCGCTGTTTTCGCCTTTTCTTCCCTTTCCACGCTTCTGCTGTCCGCCTCGAAGGCACTCGCAGCGGCCACAGCGGACATGCGTGTTTTTAAACGACAAAGTTGTACTCAAAGCCGTTGATATCTGGCGAGCGGAAGTACGCGGGGCCGCGGTAGCCGCCCGTCTCGCACAAAACGTTCATTGTGCGAGTGAACGTTGGCCGCTCGCCAAATAACCGGCGCCACGCCATTAACTTACGCATCGCGTCATCAAGGCGGTTGGTGAAGAAGTCGTCGAATGCCGCATTCCAGAGCAGGGCGTACTCGTTTGTTTCCACGCCCGTAATGGTGAGCTCGTACACCACCGTCTTGTTGCCTGAGGAGAGGTGAGAATAGTTACCGTCTGTGCGCATGCTTGCCCGGGGCGACGACAGCATTGCGAGGCCGGTGCTGCCTGCCCCATTCTCGTCGACACCAAGGCTCTCGTCATCCGACTCCGGATGAATGCCCATCACCTCGAGCGCGCGCTTCCGGAATTGCAGCGTGTCGAGCTTGAGGAAGGTCGCTGTGTCCGTGACCGAGCTGACGTCGTGAAAGCGAGCGCCTTCGAGCAGTACACGGCCCAGCATCACTAGGTTCCCCGTCACCACATAGGCCCGCGTTGTCCGCGATCCGACAACGCCCTGCTTGCATACCCCAGACACCACAGCAAAACGGACTTTCGGGTACTTGTGCTGCAGTTTGGTGAGGCGAAAGCGGAGCAGCATCTGGCACGCGTCGTTCTCGGGCGTGTCGGTGCCGCCGTCGCTGTTCGCACCGGTGGCGAGGGCTCGCTGAAAGAGAGAGGAGGCCCCCACACCACGCCGCCGCCGCCGTGTCGGGTCGCCCGTGCTCGCCGACACGACTCCCATGGACTGTCCAAAGGCCGTGCCACTGCTAGAAGGGTTGCCATTAGCGCCGCCCCCACCGCTGCTGCCGCTGCTCCCGTCGCCGTCGCCACGTCGACTGCCTCCATTGGTCCGCACATTCCAGGCGATGGTAAGGACGGTGCCCGAGATGGACAGGATGGTGCCCCCGCACTGCGCGGCGAGGGCGCTGATGTCGTTGAGAAACACAAGGAGTTCCTTCGGCAGGGTGCGTGCCGTTTCAATCGTAATGTCTGTGTGGGCAAAGCAGCGTAGGTCGACCATCGCCAGGGAGACGTACTGCAGGCCGAGCCCCATCACCACAGGGTCGCCAGGTGCCGTAGCCTGAGCGTCATTCAGGAGTTGGGCCGCGGTACCGTGGGCTTCATAGGAGGCGAGGCACCGGTCTAGGATGCACGGGTTTACAAACGAAAGCACGTGCCGGGCCGGCGCGACCAGTTGCATGAGCTCCCGCTCCGCGCTGGTGGCGGAGGCTCCGTGAAAGTTGTTCACCTCCACAGCCGCCGCCATGCCTACGCGGTCCAGGCTGAACATTGTGTCCAGAAATCGGTGCATGCGGACAAGAGAGGTCTCGAGACGGTGTGTCGCTTTCATTTGCGCGAGCTCCGCGTCCGCGGCCCACACCAGCGCGGTGGCCTCACGTACCGCCATCACCACCACCACCGCGCTCAGCACCAACAGGGCAGCGCTCAGCCCAATCACCCACTGCCACTCACGCAGCGTGACCTTACCCCACGGATCCTCAGCCTCCACCGTGGCAATGATGTGCCGGTAGGCGTCGAGGGTGTCGGCGACAATGGTCTGCGCCGTCTCTACGCCTTCGCTCTGCAGTCCGGTGAAGTCGGCGACAGCACTGCGCATGACGCGATCGACACCCTCCACGGTGGGGCCGAGGGCGGCTTGGATTTCTTTCGCGCTCTGGCTGACGTCATCGGCGTTCGGTTCATGCGTGACCATGACGGGCGAGTACGCCGTGATCAGGTCCAGGGCATCCGTGGAGGTGGCCATAAACGTAAAGCTCTTTCGCTCCTGCAGGCTATTCGCCGCGTAGGCGTCTTGCCACGAGGCGCCCGCGAACGCTAAACCGCGGCTGGCGAGCAGCAGTTGCTCGGTCCAGACGGACGAGGCCACGCCATGCTCGATGCCCCATCCCGTGAAGGACGCCATCACGCTCAGCAAACGGCGCATTCCCGCGGCGTAGTACTCGTACACCTCAACCGGCCCAATCACGCGCAGCAGCGTTTTCTTTTGAATTGTCAGCAGCTCTGCAAAGTTGTACATGGAAAGAATCGACTCACACGAGGCGCAGAAGGCCTGGCGCTGGCCGACCGCCACCTCAAAGGCGTCGCGCGTGGCTTTCTGAAGCACCGTCAGCCGCTCGGCACGATCGCGGTCCGTGAGGCCGTCATCGCCTGCCTCAATGGACATGTCCGGGTCGGTGAACATGACGGCGTGGGCGGCCTCCTCCATGAGGGCTGCCATGGTGCGGGAGAGCGACAGCACGACCACGCCCCGACCCTTGTATACAGACGTTTGCTTGTATTGCTCCAGTCCCACCCCGAGCATGGCGGCGGAGAAGGCGAGTACCAACACCGCGCCAAGGGCGACGAGTGCCTTGATGCGGTCGGTCTGGATGCGTCGGCGGGTTTTGGCTTCTGCGTTTGTCTGGCCGCTGGAGGCCGTGAGCATGTAGTCCTGTGAGTCAACCCCATTCTCACCGTCTTCGTCAACGACGCCGATGAGCGCGCTGTAGCTGCTGCGCTTCTTGGCTGTTCTCATGGTAATCTCGAAATATGGGGGGGGGGGCGGGGAGCAAGTCACAAGCAGAGAGCGAAAAAAAAAAGATAGAGAGGAAAGTGAAGAGGTTCAACAAGGCAAAGAACCTCTCAAAAAAAAAAAAAAAACGGAGTGTTGGAAAAGGCTGGCAAGCGCAGCACGGAAGAAAACAAAGTTCCAATTTTTTATTCCGTTGCTGTTGCCCTTGGCTACCGAGAGGCAAGCAAAAGAAATAAAATATATATGTATCACTTTGAGGTTTAAAAAAAAAAAAAAAAAGACGAGTCGAAATGAAGAGAAGGTATGCAGCGATGTTAGTATCCCACGCATAAAACAGGGCACCGCGTGTTGTACGCTTGCGCCATGACACCGTGATCTTTGCGATCCTTGTCCGTGGCACAAGAGGTGCAACCAGACGTGAAGCGAGGTGCTCTGGGTACACGGCAGAGGGTTGCGCCGTAGGGGGGAAAAAAAAAGACGTACATGTAGCTCCCCAAAGTCTCACATTCGGGTCCCTCCACTTGACGCGTACCTTCATCAGGCAAGTGGGAGTGGTGATGATGGAAGCGCTTGTAGGTATTCCCCTTTCCTTCCCATCCCCATAGCGCTTTCCTCTTTTCTCTTATTTTTTGGGTGATGGTTTTGTCGTATTTTTGCCGTCAGTTTCACTTCCTCTTGCCTGCCGTCACGCACACCTATCCACAGAAAGTGGCAGCAGCCGCTCACCAGCGTGTAGCGCGACGTCATGAAGTGAAAAAAAAAAGTCTTTCGCTCCTTGACGCCACACGGGAGATGGTCCAGCTGACGCACGCATTCTGTGGACAGCGAGAGAGGGAGAGAGAGAGAGAGAGGAAAGCTGACGCAACACAAAGGGGAAATGCCGTGTGCAACAGTTTCCTTTCCATTTTAATTCTTTTTTCTTTTCGTATGGCAGTTGCTGTCTTCCAGGAAGTGAGTGGGCGACGTAAGCACATCTGCGCACCAGAACACCCTCCAAGATTCAGGATTCCCATGGTTAGAAATATTGGGGGAGGTAAAGAAAAAGTGGTGAAGCACGTTAAGGTGTGATCAACGAATATAATAAGAAATAAAAATAAATGGAAACCGAAGTGAGTCTTTTTCTTTCTTGTTAAATTTAGGCTGCCGTAGCGCTCTTGGCAGGGATATCCAGCAGATCAAAAGCTTGACACACAGCCGAGGGAGTTTATGAGAAGGAACACAACAGAAGTCCCTTGCAGCTGCGGCTTGACTGCTGTCCTCCTGCGGAACTGTAGCGAAGAAGCCTTCTGGTACATTCACTCTCTCTTTTTTTTTTTTTTTTGCAGTTTGGGGAGAAGTGAGAAGAAGGCATGTGGAGGGGGGCGGGGGCTAGACGGCGTGCGAAGTTACGGTCGGGGGTGGAGAGGGTTCGGTAGGAAACTTAGTGTGGTGGGTGGCGATGGTAACGAGGTGGGAACCAGAATGCTCGACGAATGACAGACACGGCGAGATGTCATGGGAGCAAGCCAGACATGTGCGCGGGCGGGTGGTATCACACGCCCTCAAGCATCGGATTCCTCACGCTCCTCCCTCACGCGCACACACAAGCGCAGACACAAGTCCTTTACGAGCGGTGTGCTCCGTCGTGCTTAGACGAGGGCGGAGGGCTGGTTCTCCCACGGCTTCCCCTTCTCCGCGGAGATCTTGCGGAGGGCGGCGACATGGGTGCCAGCCTGTGTCATGGCGTGGTGGAGCTCGCTGCCAATGCTGATGAAGGTGAAGCCCTTCTCGAGGAACTCACCGACGCGGTCGGTGCCGAAGAGGAACAGACCGAGGATGACGTTGTTCTTCTTCGCGGCGGCGATGAGGGCCTCGGTGGCCTCGGTCAGCTCCTTGGAGAAGTACATCTCGGGGAAGACGTAGCGGCCGTCGTAGAGGCCCATGGACATGCAGAGGTCATTCTGGCCAAGGAAGGCGATATCGATGCCCTTGACGGCCATGATCTCGTCAATGTTCTTGATGCAGTCCGCGGTCTCCACCTGGAAGGCGACGACGACGTTCTTGTTGGACTCCGGGACGTAGCCGAGGAGGCCCTTGGCGTTCATGCACTGCTGGGGCTGGTACACGCTGCGGGTGCCCTGGGTGGGGTAGTAGCAGCAGGAGACAGCCTCCTGCAGCTCCTTGGCGTTGTTCACGTAGGGGATGAGCACACCATCGGCGCCGCTGTCGAGGGCGTTCTGGATGCCCGCGCGGTCCTGGGTGCTGGCGACGCGGACCATGACCTTGGAGTGGCCGGTGCGGATAGCCGCGACCATCTGGGAGACGGTGATGCTGTTGGCGGGGGAGTGCTGGGCGTCAATGAGGAGCCAGTCGTAGCCGCTGTGAGAGAACTGGCCAGCGAGCAGGGGGCTGGCGGAGTTCAGGAACACGCCAAACTTGGGCTTGCCGGCGCGGAGCTCAGCCTTGAATTCAGCACCACCAGCGGACATGATTGCGTAGTTGTGTGGGTGTGTGGTTTTTTTTTTAGAGAAAAAAAAACGGGAGGCGTTAGTGCGTGAGTGAAAAGGGCGTTAGGAAATTAAGAGAGCGAGAGAACTAGGGTACAAGAGAATGCAATTATTCAAAAAAATAAAAATAGAGGAGGAGCAGAAAGGAAAGGGGAAAGTAGGAAGGGTGAAAACTGCGGTGTGGCAGAACGACGCGGCGTCTACAAATGCGCAGTCCATGAGCATAGCTGTTTGTTGATTTTTCATTCTTGGGGAGCGAATGGCAAGTTGCTGTGGATGGCACGCATGCTGGCAGGCGTCGCCTGCCAATGGCGCAGAGACCCACACATGGGAGAGGGTGGGTTCGTGCGCAGTCCCCATCACATTCCTGTGAGTGGGACATTACTCCCTCCGTGATATATGTCTCGTCCTCTCACTTACACTTTCTTTCATCGGCGGCAGCTCTTTTTCTTTTCAGCTGTGGAATGATGCTGTGGTGGTAGTAGAGGTAGTAGTAGTGGTAGAATTGGACGATAAGGACGAGGAAGCGTAGGCGTTGGCACACGCACACATCGACACGCAGAGAGAAAGAGAGAGAAGCTCGCATCTCAAACAGCTGCAAGTACGTGACCAATGTGACGGCGTGGACGTGAAGCTTACAGGCCGAGATGAAGAAGAAGAAAAGCAAGTAGTAGGAGTCGCTCATTGCCCCCTCGCTTAAGGTGTAAGAAGTGGAAGTGGGAAAGAAGCCCTTATCGCAGTCGACGCAAAACGAAGAGACGAAGGTGCACGTGAACGGAGTCGATGAGGTACAACAAACAACAACCAGACGTCTTCGTTACTACGTGTGTGCGTAACACACATAGGGTTTCCATCTTTGCTTGGTAAAGCACAGAAAAGGGAACGGTAGGGTGGTGGGGAGGAAAGGGAAACCATGGCGGGGAGGGGAGGGGGGTCAAGGTGGCTGTGCCGTCAGCCCCAATCTTACACGCGCTGCGTGTTGTACTTCAGGTAGGCCATGGCGAGGTCATCGGAGGCGAGGAGTGGGGTAAGCTTCTGGACCACCTTGTCGTGGTAGGCGTTAATCCACTTGCGCTCCGCGTCGGTGAGGAGGGCGACGTCAATCAGGTCGTGGCAGAGCGGCACCATCGTCAGCGGGGAGAGCGAGAGGAAGCCGTCCTTGCTGTTCGGCGTGTCAGCGAGCACCACTTCTTCCTGGTTCTCAATACGGATGCCGTAGTGCCCCTCCTTGTAGTAGCCTGGCTCGTTGGTGACGATGGTGTGGAGGTCGAGCGTGGCGTCGGTTGGCACAGGACGCACACCCACGCCATGCGGCCCCTCGTGCACGCACAGCATCGAGCCGACGCCGTGACCGGTACCGTGCGCGTAGTCAAGGCCCACCTGCCAGAGCGCGTGACGCGCAAAGGCATCGAGACGGGCCCCGGCGGTGCCCTTAGGGAAGATGAGGGTGTCCATGGAAATGTGGCCCTTGAGGACGCGCGTGTAGTTCTCCTTCTCCTCCGTCTTTGGGGCGTCAAAGCAGATGGTGCGGGTGACATCGGTGGTGCCGTCCCAATACTGCGCACCGCTGTCCACAAGGTACAAGGCGTCCGGTCGAATAATCGCCGAGCCCTTCTCTGGCGCGTGATAGTGGCACATGGCGCCATTCGGGCCTGTCGAGCTGATGGTGCAGAAGCTGAGCTGCACGTACTTCTCGTCCATCGCGCGGTAGCCCATGAGCGTGGTCGCCGCATCGTACTCGTTGATGTTGGTCGACCGCTTCACGGCGATCTGGTCGTGCAGCCAGGCCAGGTAACGGGTGAGGGCCGCACCGTCGCGGACGTGGCAGTCACGGAAGCCTTGGAGCTCCACCTCGTTCTTGATGCCCTTGAGCTTCTGCGCCGGGCCGCAGTTGGTCCGCTTCACCTCAAACTTCTTCTCCATCACATCAAAGATGGCCTGGCTCGTCTGGCGATCGTCGACAAGGACATGGCGGCCCTCCTGCATGGTCTCCAGGTCCCACACCAGCTGATCGTACGGCAGGAACTCAATTTCGGCCTCGCACTGCTTCTTCACCTCCTCTGAAATCTTGGCGGGGTTGACGTAGAGCTTGACACGGTCGAGGTCGCGGTCCACAACGGCGTAGGCGTAGAACACCGGGTTGTAGTCCACGTCGTAGCCCCGCAGGTTCGTCAGCCAGGCAACTTCATCGAGTGCGGACAGCACCATAAAGTCGCACTTCGCGGCCGAGAGGGCCTCCACAATGCCTGCACGGCGCTCCTTCACGGAGGCACCGCTGTACTTGACCGGGCGGACGTACAGAGGCCGCGGCGCAGCCTCCGGAGGCATCAGAGGGCCAATCACATCGTCGAACGCCGTGAGGCGAATCTTCTTGCCCATGCGTTCCCATTCCGCTACGGTGCACACGAAGGGGTCCATGCCCACCACAGCCTTGGGCCCAAGCTCCTGGGTGATCCAGTCCTCGACCGTGGGGACGCCAAGCTGGCCCTGCTTCATGAGCTTGAACTCGGAGTACAGGCAGCTGGCGGCCTCCACCCAGTAGCGCCCATCGGTCCACAGCAAGGCATCGTCCATGGTGATGACGGCGGTGCCCGCGCTGCCGTGAAAGTTGGTCAGAAAGGCGCGGCGCTCCAGGTGAGTCGCGACGTACTCGCTGTTGTGGGCGTCGCTGCTCGGCACAATCAGCACCGTCACGGCGCTGGCAGACATCTTGTCGCGCACCGTCTTGAGAATGGTGGCAGCAGACTTCATGGTTGGCGTTGGGTTTTGGAGTTATCGTTTTTTTTTTTCTCGAAGGTTTAGTTCACAGCAGAAAAGTGTGATTCCACTGAAAATACTGTGGTAGACAGCCTTTCTTTTCAAAAAGAGTTATGGCGGTAAAGGGAGAGGCTGAGCAATGCTCGGGGAAATGAAAGCAGAAGAGAGAAAGAGGGAGAGGGCGTAGACACTGAGGACGATAGATCTATCGGCGAGGTTGTGGTTAAGGAAAGAAAAGATTGCGCGCGTGCCATGACCATCACAATGTTGTTCCACAGGAGTACATTAGCAGAAGCAGTGCATACTGAGAAAACTCAAGAGTTTCCTACCGCGACGTTGCTGCCCTGTAAGCACAGCCCAGGTTCAACTCTCCACGATAGCGTCGCTCTCCCAACTCCGCGCTACGTGCAGGCCATGGCGCGGAAAGGAGGGGTCGTCTGTCTCTCTCTCTGCTCTTCACACGCTACGCAGCTTGCACACGGGATAGTCCCACCCGCTCTCATCGCTTGGCAGACAGCTCCCCACCTTGGCATAGTTTCTTTTAAACAACATATTTCTTAGTGTGTCAGTGGTAGGCAACGCAGCGTCGAGCACCCTCGACCGTGGCAGTCAACAATGACGGGTCTGTCGCAGCACGGTGAACACATAACAGCGGCAGCAGCAACACGCCACCATGCGTGCACGGGCCGAGACAAGTTCTGTGGAAGAGGGGGTGCTTACAACCCCATTTTCTCTGGGTCCTTCCCTGCCTTGATGACCATTTCACGCTTGTACTCCTGGAACATGACATTCAGGTGCTTCGCCTCGCCGACCAAAAACATGACAATGAGAAACCACAAGTACAGGAGGACGAGCAGCTGTGCCTTGTTACTCCAGCTGTTCAGGCCCTTCAAGGTGTCCGCCTCCCCCACCACCGCCGACGCGGAGTCGCTCACCACGAAGCCAAGGCTCTGCAGCGTGTTCACCGTGTCCGGCACAAACGCGGGAGGCAGAATGAAGACCATGGACTGCACCTCCTCGCGTGGGTGGACGACGTACTGGTCCCCGACAATGCGCACAGTGCGCGACGACACCCACGGGTGCCACCCGTCGCGCATCTTGTTGCTGGTGAAGATGATGGAGGCGATGGGCGTCTTAAACGGCAGCTCCCGCTTGATGAACTCACGACGGGTCATGTTAAGGTCCACGCAGTCCGGAAACCCCATTGGGTGGAAGTAGGCGTAATCAGGAAAGCGATCACGTGTCAGAAGATAGCGGCAGTAGAACACGTAGAAAGGGTTGTAAATGTCATTGCTCACATACATGTGATGCTCCTTCACGTAGGGCTGGTAGACCCACTCGTTGTAAAATGATTCCTTCGCGTAACGGGGTGTGGGGACAATGGTGATGCGTTGGCGGCGGAACGGATGGGTGATCTTGAGAACGTTCACCATCTCCTCACCGCCTTCGCGGCGCAGCACATCCTGCACTCGCCATGTCTTTTTCGAAAGGAGCCCAGCCATGGAAGCTCCTGTCTACTCTGTTTCTTTTTTTGTTGTGAGCTTCTCACAAGCTATAGGTGTACTAGAGAGAGAGAGAGAGAGAGGAAGAGGAAAAGGGGAGGAGTGCAAGAGAGATGGAGCGACGGATAAAGTCCTCAAGGGAGTGAAAAGGCTCTATGCGTTTCGCTTCGTTGCTTTGGAGCGTACGCTCGATCGTGCATGTCTCCTTCACAGCGTTCCGAGTGTGCACTCCATGTCGCGCACTCCTCTGAACGCGATTTTATTTTTGTGATGTTTGCGAGCGACATCAAGTACCCTCTAGTCGACCCACTATGATTGTTTCCACCGTTTTTTCTCCTCCAAAGTGTGGAGGCGAGCGCCGTTGCACATCCGTCTTCTTCCTTCCGTGTGCTTCTTTTGGTGTACATGCAATCCTCCATCTGAACCATTTCCGACGTTGGCAGCCGTTTCGGACCGTCACACAGGATTTCATCTCTAGGGAATGCCCATTGAACATGAGGAGTAAGAGTGCGGGAAGAGAGATGGAGTAGGAGCGAGAAAAAACAAACAAACAAACAAACAAACAAACACTGAATGGCGAACCAGTCGCCCAAGGCGCACTTGTTCTTTTCGAAAGCGGTACCAGCTAGTGGAAACGCCACGAGAGAGAAGGAGGGGCGAAAACTTAAACGAATCTTGTCGTTATTTTATTTTCATTGTTCCGTTTTACTGGTTTCCCAAGCTTCTTCTTGTATTTTATTCGACCAGGGCACCGACAGCGTCCGTGACGTACTTTTCGACCTGCTCGTCGCTGGCGCCGTCAATGCTGGCGCCGGCGAGGGCGAGTGCCTTGGCCATCACGCGCTGCGCTGCCCGGCGCTGTCCAAGCACGGCCACATCAGGAATGACAAGCTCGAAGCGCTCCTTGGAAGGGATGTAGTTGAGGGTCTGCGCACGTCCCTCGAGGATCACATTGTAGCCTGCCGCCGAGAGCTGCTTGACGGCGTCGGCGCCAAAGCGGATGACCTCGCCTTGGGTCTGCTCCGCCACGGTGGGCACCTTGCTGCTTATGAGAGGGGTCTTGAGGGTGGTATTCTGGATGTCCTCGACGCGCACCGTCCCATCCAGCAGCGTGTAGAAGCTCTTGTCCTTCTCGGAGTACTCGAACGTGACGCGCTTGGCGACCCCGTCAATCAGCTCAGGGGTCAGATTTTCCGTCGTGATTTCCTTTCCTTCCTTGCTCAGCACCTCGTTGCACAGGTACGTGTAGCTGCGGAACACGTTGCCGTTGCTCCAGGTAATGCACCGCGGCAGGGCGTGCTTGAGCTTGCCAACAGTGGTGCCTTTGCCCGTGCCACTGAGGCCCTGCAGGATGATCACGTTGCCCTCCTTCCCAGGCAGGCGCTTCACAATCTCCTCCGTCACCTGCTCCGCCGTGAGACCCACCACATTCACAGGCGTGACGGCCGATACATCTGGTTGACCCTGGAGGATGCCCTTCTTGATGGCGATGTCAATGCCTTTGGCGAGCTTGTCCTCGTCCTCCTTGTCGCGCTTGACAATGAGCTCGCCCTCGCTCTTGGAGAGGGTGAGGAAAGCACTGGACTGGCGGAGGAAATGAATAACGGCGGTGCTGCAGACGTCATCTTGCTGCTTGAGCACGGCTGCGGAGAGTTTGGTAGCCATGACTGAAATATGGGAGAGGTTACTAAATGCAATGAATGCTTCAGACAGGAGAAGAGAGAAAGGAAAAAAAAAAAAAAAGCGAGCGAGCGAGAGGGTGAAAAGAGTGTGCGCACTTGTTTTTTTTTTAATTTTGTTCTCTTCCTCCACAATGTATTATTGTGCTTGACAGCGTACGAGGTTAGAAACAAGAAGAAGGAGGTGTAGGCGGTTTGAATTTTTTCTTTTGAGGGTTTCTGGAAGTTGTTAATGAAGAGGAGAGGGAAGATAAGAAAAGGTCGAGTGGCCCATGCTGCTGTATTCGCGCTTCACTCCGCGGACAGACTGAGGAGAAGGTGAGGAGACACGACTTCCGTACCCAGTGAAGTGTCAGAAAAGCTCTTCTTCCTGGAGTTTGTCGAATACATGAATTACGCATGCTCGTATGGAATGCCCGGCACTGAAATCGAAGGAGACGAAAGCTTTCTCATCAGAGGCTGAACGCTGACAGATGTGTGTGGTGTGCATCACCACACCTCGCTTCTCTTTTTCACCTCAGCCGTTTTGTGGCTCCTCTTTCAGGATACGAAGTCACAACTCTGCTTTCGTGTTTCGTTCTGTCGTAGGTGAATTTTGTTTGTTATTTGCTTGTGTGGACGTGAGCAACCTAAGCCATGGAGGGACCGAGGAAGGATATCCCCTGCGCGAGGACATCAAATCTGTGCGGAGGGGACACCTGGAAAAACAGACAACCGATAGGTCAGGGGAGACGATGGCCGCGATACGGTCAGGACGACAAGGAAGAAAAATAACAATGAACCACGATGCATCGCGCGCACGGGCTACGTGATGGGCAACAACAACAACGACAACAATAAAAACAAAAGGAGGATCAGGAAGCGAGATGGAGATGATCCAGTGCAACCCCACCGTCCGTCGCGTGGCTCATTCCCTGGAGGGAGGATGGCTACTGACGCAAAACCAATCATGGGGAAATAAGATAAAATAAAGAACCGCTCCGAAAGAAAAAGTGGGTACCAGCAAAGGGCCTTTCTCTTCGCGATGGGGACAGGATAAGAACAGCAACAGAGCTTGGGGCATGGTGTTGCAGCCCTCTTGGTCGAGATGGAGGAGGCCCCTTAGATAAACCATAAGAGAAGGACAGTATTGTACGACGAACCTTTCACTGCCTCCTCGCAACGACAAACGGACGCTTCGCGGGTCCAACACTTGGAGAAGTTAACGTGAGACGTCAACAACAGAAGAAATCACCGACAGCGAAGGTTTCTTCTTCTCTTTTTATTTTATTGTTGCCCTTCGTAACGTCTCTTCCGGAGAGCGGCGTCCTGTCCGTTCCAGGTCGACCTCCCTGCGGCTGCGTGTGCGCGTGTTTGTGTGTGGATGTGGCAACGGTAGAGAGACTTCATTCTGTCTCGTCAGCCTGCTGCTGCAATTGCAACAGTGCATTGTAGTTGTCCAAAACCTCGTACACATTGTTCGCCTCAGCAAGCGCCGTGAGCACCTGGATCAACCGTTGCAGCTCCGTGTCGCTTGGGTCGTCGAACCAGCTTTGAATGGGAATGGCATTCCGCTGCTGGAAGAGGTAGGCCACCGGGCTATTATCAATGATGGCGACCTGGTCTAGCGGCCGCCCCAGCAATGAGAGATCCTTCACGTACGTGGTGCCGACCAGGCTGCAGTGCTCTCGAAAAAGTCTCAAGTCCCCCAGGATTCTGTTCTCATCAATGGAGTCCATCAGCGGCATGCAGTACCGCGCCAACGAGGCGGTAAAGATGACCACCTCGAACAAGGGTGCAATGGCCTCTAGGAACTCCTTTAGGTGCGGGCGGAACGCCACATAGACATTCACAACGGTGCCGTCATCGAGGGGAATGGCCAGCGCAACGTCGTAGTGCGCCGTGTTCTGATAGCTGCTGTGGACCAGCGTCTCGTCCACGTCCAGGATGAGACACTTCTTGCCGCGCATCGACGGATGCGGAGGAGGTAGCAGCGACGGGTGGGCGCTTGCGTCGATGGGAGAGGTGTTCTTGGGCTGGTTGCGAATCAAACGCGCGCGCTCAATCAGCGCACTCGCATGCACACGAGGCTGTTGCTGCTGTTGGGCATCCTGCTGCTGCTGCTGCTGCTGCTGCTGTTGCTGTTGCTGTTGCTGGGAGGCCGCGCGGCGAGACTGACCGGTGGCAGACACCGGGCGAGGCGGTGACCGCGAGCTAGGCTGCTGCACCGCCTGTGTCATGAGCGAACTGGTCACTTGCCCTGTCGATGGGCTATGCGCCCCACTGCCCTGGGACTGCTGCTCCTGTGCATTGGCGATACGGCTAGAGATGCCACGAAAGAAATTGGTCGGGCTGCTGGTGCTGCCCTGCCGACTCATTGTTGTGCAACTCCGTATGTTGAGCGATGATCGGGTTGGTACGCCGTTTCGTTGTCTGGGTGACGTCACAACACCTCTTCTTGTGATGGGTGACCGCTTCTTTTCTTTTCTTTTTTCCTTTTTAGGTTTTTGATAGCGAAGGTGCCACTGCTGCTGCTGTTTACCTCACAGAGGAGGGGGACAGGGAGACGTTTCTACTGTAGTGATACAAGTGCAAGGAATGAAAAGGGATGCCAAGGTAAAGCTGACGCCAAAAGGAAACCTGTGCAAACGACCGATGGAGAGAGAAAAGGGAAGGGGAGGAGAATACCAGCGGTGCGTGTCGATTCGCGTGAAGTGATGTGTCTCGGCACTGTGAGGGGCACCCGCTCACCCAACGAAGTGTCGACTAGGGTTGATAAAGTGGCGAAGCACGCACGCAGCTCACACGGGGAGAGAATCGCGCTACGAGGGGAACCCACTGGTGCAGTTGAGGAGGGGAGGTGGTGGGAGGCAAAGCAGGGAAAAAGAAAGAGAGAACGAGAAAGAGAGAGAGAGAGAGAGGGCTAGCTGAGGAGGGAAGTCAACAAGAGTTCGACGCGTGCGCGAGGGGCGAAAAAATCAGAATGCACCCGACAAGGAGGAAGGGAGAGGAAGGGGGAATCAAGAGATGTACAGCGCACACAGCGTGCAAGACGGAAATAAAGGACAGCAGCAGAAAAAGCTGGCTGTAGTGTCAACGACAGGAACGCGTACGTTTGCTAACGCAAATGGAATGCAGTGTTGAAATATGAACGCAAGAGTGAGAGGGTGGAGAGAGATGAAAGGATGTGAGTTCCCAAGACAGTGTCGCAACCGCTAGATGCTCTGTTGTCCACATGTTGATCTATGCTAGCCGCGGGAGGTCTTGCCGCAGAGCACGTAGCGATGATGCACAGCTCACTTTTTCAACGCATTATTTACATAATCCACACCCTTTGCTTTCTCTTTGATTGCTCTTGTTCGTTGCGAGCGCGACGATTCGCACGGCACGCACCAGGAAATTCATGGGGAATCAGCAAGCGGAGAGGAAGCGAGGGGGCAAGACGCCAATTCCCTTCACCGAACGCTCATCCGTGACAGGTGCTGCCCCCCGTGGGAGGCTCACCCGACAAGCGTCATGTCTCCCGTATCGCGGTCCACAACCACTTGGGTGTGATGATCAGGGAGCAGCCGCACCTCGTACCGTGTAACGTAGCACCGCATGCCGACAATGGTAAACCGAAGCTCCACCTCAATGTTGCGCGACACCCCGCCAATGTGGAACACCATCTGGAATCCTTCCACCGTGGTTTCTTCTGTACGGGCAGATGTCTCACCGCCCTCACCCGCATCGCGTGGCTTGGTCGACTTTAGAATCTTTTCCTCTGTGAGGATGACATCCACCTCGTTCGTGCGCTGGCCGCGGCTGCCGAGCCCGCCGGCGGCCCGCACTACTTTCTGGATGGAGTCCTCAAGAGAGGCTGCCTTGTCCGCCCGGTATTTCTCTTGGAGTGCCGGCAGCATCTTGTCTACGGCGCGCACCGGTGGCTTCTCAAACAGTTGTTCGACAAATTCTTCGGCAAAGGGCTCGAACTCCTCCACACGCAGGTACGTGAGGACGTCCAAGGGCTGTGGCCGGCCATCAATGCGCCTTTGCTCAATGCGGAATCCCGTGACACGGAACGAGTTCAGTGGCGCCATTCCAATATCATCCACCACTTCGTCGGGGGTGTACACGTGACCATTCGCTGGGGACGTGCCCTTCTTCTTTCCTTGCTCCATGAGAGCCCGTTCCTTGTCCGACATGGGCCGGCGCACCCACGAGAGCTGACATGTCACCTCCTTCTTTCGGGCAAAGTCCACGAGCGCGACGCAGTTGACTTGCGATGCGTCGCTTTTGCGGACCACGGCGTCGCGCGAGATGGTCTGCACGGCGCCAAAGGTGTCTGTCACACAACGCGCCATCGCCCGCAGCACGCCCTTCTCCACTTGACCGCTTTCTAGCAGCGCAGGCGCAAAGATGGACATGAACTTCTTGTCGAACCCAGGGGTCGCACCATCGGTCAGCAGCGTGTAGAAGCTCAGAAAGGGCCCCAATGCAGTGCGGCGCAGCTTGGTGGGTCGCTTGAAGAGCCAGTAGTGGACAACGTACAGTAGCAACAGCGTCCATGGGATCGCAATGACAATCACGGCGCTTGTGGTGGACCAATCGCTGGTGAGATTGGAAATGTACTCTCCCCAAGTCGGCGGGTCGACAACCTTCACAGACTCGGGTGCTCTCGTTACGCCATACCTCTCCATAGTTGATGGGATTTTGGTCAAAAGATGAAGCGAACGAAGACAAGAGCTGCACGTGTGCGTTTAAATATAGGTTGTTGTTTTCTTGTCACGCTGGTTGGTTGTGGTATCGATACCACTGTGTTTCTATCTATCTCACAGCCCAAACCAAGCAGGGAGAAATGAAATAAAGAAGGAAAAAGAGGTGAGGATTGGCTATGGAGAGGGCACAATGCATCATAACTTCCTCGTTGGGCGATTCTACCTCGGCACCGCGTTTTCTCTTTATATCTTTGCACCTGTCAGGAGGGAGCGCACTGCATCGCATACCGCTTCTCGGCCTCACTTAGCGAGAACGTGAGTGCAGACGAGGAGGAAGGAGGAAGGGGGGATGGGGGGGGAGGTAGAGCGTACGATACCATGCCAGAAAGAATGGTAGTGTCGCCTCTGTGCCCATCGAGCATTTCCTAACGCAGTTCTTTTCTTGAAGACGTTTTCCCAACATTCCTTTTCTTTTTTAAAAAAAGACTGTAGTACACTGCTTAGCTATATGTGTGACAGGAAAACATGTGCTGACCCTCGACGAGCGTAACCTTTCCCTCGGTCCAAGACAAGGCAGTGGTGCAGTCTTAGCCGTCGCCGTCGTCTGTGCCGCTGGTGATGAGCTCAACAGTGTCCGCCACATCCTCTGTTGTGACTTCCTTTCCGTCGCCGTCCGTGCTGGCATCGTTGGTGTCGTCATCATCGTTGTCTGACGCCTCCGAGGAGCTCGAGGAAGAGGAAGACGAGGAGAGCACTCCACAACACCGCAAGCAGGTGATGTAGTACGCCGAGCGCTTTTCCTCCACCCCTTCCGCATCCATGCCCGTGTACGTCTTCTTGACGTGGAGGAGCTGCGTGCCGGTCTCATCAAGGGCAAGGTACCGCGAGTCAAGACAGTCGAAGCAACAGGACCGCGGGCAGCTGTTGCACATAAAGATGGCGCCGTCCGCCGCCTGCGCTTTGCCACACGTGTGGCAGGCGTGGCGCGGGCAGGACCAGTGGCGGCTGACGTTCTCGCCTGTCTTGGGCCGTCGCAGCCCCAGGCAGTCCGCGTGGTAGGCCTTGGGACACGTCTGGCAGTGGTACAGTGGCTCCATGGGACGCATAATATCGCCACACACAAAGCATTGATGCGTCGGGCCCACCGACCCGTAGCCCCCACGCGCCGTAGCGCCGCCCACACCACTGCGGAACCCTGGCAGCCCGTCCCGCTCAATCCTGACGAGATCCGCCACCATGGAGTCCTCCTCGGTGCGCTGCGACAGCGACGGCGCGAAGCCGGCCTCCTTGGCGGCGAGGTCAGTGGAGGTGGGCGACATCACGTCGTGCTCGCCGCTGCCCGTTGTGCGCCGCCTGCGGTCGAGGCGCTCCAGCATGTCGCGAATGTCGTCGGCCGTGAGACGAGTGGAGCCGTCATCGCCACCCCCGCCGCCCCCGCCCGCCTTGCCGCGTGTACCACCTGCAACGATAAAGTCCCCCAGTGACGCCTTCCGATCCGCAATTTCGCGGATGTGCTCCTCCACCGTGTTGGCGAGACACAGCCGGTACACGTGGACGGGTCGTGTCTGACCGATGCGGTGTGCGCGGTCGGCAGCCTGGCGATCGAGTTGGGGGTTGAAATGGGCGTCAAAGAGAATCACGGTGTCGGCGCCTGTCAGCGTGACACCCACGCCGCCAGCGGTGGTGGTCACAAGAAACAGAAAGCACGTTGAATTTGGGGCATTGAATCGCAGCATGGACAGCTCCCGCTCCACACGATTGCAGCTGCCATCGAGGCGCTCGTAGCTGTAGTGCCGGAGCTCGCAGTAGGCCTCTAGTAGATCCAGCGTGGTGGTGAAGTTGGAAAAGATGAGACAGCGGTGGTGCTCGGCCTTGAGGTTGGCGAGCATCTTGTCCAGGTGCCGCATCTTGGCACTGGGCAGGACCAGCGTGCGCTCGTCGATGGTCACACCAGCGGCCCGCAGACGGTCGTGGAGGCTCGCGCTGCCGGTGGTCCGTTCTTCAGCAGCGAGGAGGCGTAGGGCGATGGGATGGTTGCAGACAGCGCGCTGGTGGCTGAGGTGGGCCTGAAGCTGGTGTCCGCTGCTGCCGTGGGCCTGCCGGTCCTCCTCCGCCTCTTGTAAAACACGCGCCGTCAGCTGGGAGAGCACCTGAGACTGGATGTAGGTGGGTTCCAACATGGTCACAGGCTCGTCGGTGCGAGGCGGGATGCCCAGCTCCATCGACTCCTTGGTGCGCCGCAGCATAATGTGCCGCAGGAGCCGAGCGCAGTCCTGCGCGGCCTCGAGCGCGTCGTCGCCGCTGGTGTCGCCGCCGTACGCTGCCGTCAGTCTCGGGTACAGGAAGCTCATCAGGTTCCACACCTCCTTCACGTTGTTGTGCACGGGTGTGCCGGTCACGGCCACGCGAAAGCACGCGTGCAGCTTGCGTGCGGTGTGCGTCACGTTGGTATCGTGCCCCTTGAGAATGTGCGCTTCGTCGACCGCCACCACCACCCACGCTCGTTTGCGGAAGAAACCTTTATCCTGATTCAGCACTGCCGGGGTGGTCACCACGACGGCGTGGCGATTGTGCCGGCTGCGTCGCGCCTGCTCCCGGGCTTTCCGTTCGCCATGGTACTTGAGAACCTGCAGCTGTGGGGCCCATCTTGCCAATTCTCTCGTCCAGTTCGTGAGCGTCGACAGCGGGGCAATGATGAGATGAGGTCCGGCGACCTTGTCTTGCTGGTGGAGCACCTGTAGAAAGGCGGAGATCTGCGCCGTCTTGCCCAAGCCCATGTCGTCCGACAAGATGCAGGACATGCCACGGTGGAAGTTGTTGAGGAGAAACTGCACTCCCTGAACTTGGTAGTCGCGCAGCACACAGCCAGGAAGCGCGCCAATGTTGTCGGCGGACACAGGCGTAGGTGGGCTGAGGAAAACGCGGTGCAGTCCATCGTCGTTGAGAACGCGGCGGAGTTGTTTGTCCCTAAAGAAGGGCTCAAAGCTGTCGTACAGCTCTTCGTTTTCACGCAGTTCGTACTCGAACTGCCGCGAGAAATACTCTGCGAAGCCCTCCAACACGCGACTGGAATGGGTTGACCACGCGAGGGAGCTCACCGGTACCGCCGTGTACGCGTCCTGCGCCTCGGTACGCGGAGGTGTCACCGCCAGGGTGCCCTCCGGGCCATCACCGAGAACTGCTTCCAACTGTTTCACCCGCTCCGCCGCATCTCTGCCGAGCAGCACGCCAAGGTCGTCCTCGTCGTCCTCTTGTGAAGGGCCTGCGCGCCGACGCAGTCTCCGTCGTTCCGCTATCGGGGTCCCCTCGCCATTTCGCATCGCCTCACGCGACCGTTTGGCCGCCGATGCGTCATTGCTACCTCCTCCTAGGAACAGCAGATCCTCCTCTTCTGCACCGTCGTCTGTCAGTACAGTGAACCGTGCGGATGCGGGCATCACGGCTGGCGTCTCCTCACGCGCGGGTGGTCCGTCAGAGGGGTTGGGTGGGTGGTCCTCTGAGTCTAATCCGTCCCCCGCTTCTTTCAGTGGCGGGTACACAATTTTGAATGGAAGAGCCCGCTCGCTCTGAGTGTCAGTGGCCTGTCGCGCTGTGGAGTGCGATGGACCGCTGCTGCTGCTGCTCGTACTGCCGTTCCCGCCGGCGTTTGTGCGCGGGTTCTTGGCGAGGTATTTCGCAAAGTAATTATCTAAGTTCATGGATTCTCAGCCGTGTTGACGACGAAGCTGTTGAGCGGTGCGAGGTGTGTGTATATGCGTGTGTATATATGCCGGTGGGCTGGTGACTGTTTTTTCTTTCTATATGCTTTCTTTTTATGCGCGTATGTGTGTGAATTGATGCTTAGGGTAATAATGTAAAGCGGGATGACGCAAGGAAAATTCCCGTATTGGATAATGCTACGAGGAGAAACGGTTAAATGACCTGTCTGGAACGTAAAGAATGGCAGCGGTGGACAGAAGCTGCACAGCACTTGGCAGAGAAACGGAAACGACCAAACCTTTTCTTTTTACCGTTGTGAAGACGAATGTCTGTTTTTTTTTCTCTTATGTTTCAGCGTTCAAGCACGAGGGGGTGCCAGCGTACTCAATGCAGCCAATAACATCAACAAAGAGAGTAGCCGGGAAGAGCAGATGGCGGGATAACGCAAGCGAGAACGGATGTGGGTGTTTACCTCAAGGAGGCGCCTGGCCTCCTTGGAGGCTCGTTCACGCATGAGAGAGTTCATCCACAAGGGAAGCATTGCTGAGCATTGCTGTCAAGCGTTTCCCACGCCTACTCCATGAACTAATGTGCTGTCCATGACAGATGTCAGCGCGATTCTTATTCGACGGCGTCCTTGTGCGCTTCCGTCAAGGACGTCGCCTGCAGAAAGACGGCACACCGCACGGCCAACTACTATCCCTGTCTACGTTTCCTTGATGGCCCCCGAGGGGAGCATTCCTCTTTTCTTTTCGAGGTGATGGTATAAAGGCGATGGATATCCCTTGCTCGCGCGCCACGGGGCAAGGGAGACCAACCACAAGAGCTGTGAATGACTTAAAAGATATGTGTGTGGAAATGGTGAAGAGAGAGAGTGAGTGAGAGACCAATGAGCAGCGCCAAAGGAGTCCGTGACACAGCGGACAGTCCATTTCGAACACAAGAAAACTACGCGAACCACAACAATAGCGAGAGAAAAAGAAAAGAAGTTGCAGCGGTCAAAGGAAATCAGAGGAAGTAACACTGTGAAAAGAGCAGACACGGAACAATCTCGTGCATTTCAGGCCTCAAGGCCAGCCTCACCACACAGCGTTGTTCGCCAGCGCCTCGCGCGTACCGACGCGGCTGAGCACAACGGTAATATCGTCTGTTTTACCTCCCTCGGCCTTCTCGTCACCGTACTGCCGCAGCATAGAGGCCCACGGGGTGTTGCCTTCCTTCTTGAGAGAGGTCTTGTACGCGTCCGAGACGATGCGCTGCGCGACGCGGTAGGGGTCGATGTACTCCACCTTATCGTCGTCAAGGAAGCCGCTGAGCCAGAAGCCCACAAGAGGAATCTTGGAGACGACATTCTCCTTGGGGCGGCCAATCCACCCCGCGTCAGCGGCGAGGTCCGAGTTGAACCGGTTGTCAAAGAGGCCGTCCGTGCCCATGATGATGACATCGCCCTCCTCCACAAAGGTGGCCTCACGCACCGAGTCCGCGGGCTGGTCTGAGAAGGCGCGGCCCATCATGTGCTTTGGCAGCACCGCGAGCTGGAACGGCGCGTTGAAGCCGTGGACCTTCTCGTGCACGCGAAACAGCTGCTCGCGCTCACGGATGACCATGGCACCGCTGTCCCCAAGGTTCGCCACATCGAGCACGTGACGCCCGTCTACGGTCTTGCGCAAGCTGGCGATGCAGGCGGTGCTGCTGCCGGCCTTTACCTTCCCGTCCTTCACCGTCTTGGTGTAGGCGTTCGCCATGATGACCTCGGGGTCTAGCTCTTTGCGGTGCGTCTCGGCGAACAGCTTCGCATTTTCCATAAGGGAATTCGCGAAGTGAGAAGGGTCAACGCCCTCGTCACGCCAGCCGCCCACACCGTCCGCGACACCAATGACCTTGTAGTTGTTCGCCACAAAGAAGCTGTCCTCGCCGCAGTCGAGCTCAATAAAGGACGCACGCTTGCGCCACAATAGCGACTGCCGCCGCTTGCGCTCCTCCACATCACTGCGGTACACCTGGGCCGGAGACGGCTTTGCCTTGCAGAAGGCCCAGCTCTGGAGCACCAACTCTGTGGGGTCGCGCTCGTCCTCAGGCACATCGTCCGGTGGCACACCCCAATCATCCAGCTTCATCTGCGCCGCGTGCGTCTGCGGTGCGTTCTTCACCGCTGCCGTGCTGCCGCTATTCCCCATGGGTAGGAGCTACGGTGGCTAGCGAAAGAGAAGAAAGGGAAAAAGGAAACCAACAGTGTGTGTATGTGTGAGGTGGCAGCAAGAGCAGCGAGCTGAGTTCACGCGATGGGTCGCAATAGCGATAGCCTGCGCGAAGGACAACAGATAGTAAGTAAAAAAAAAAAAGGTAAAGCTACTGGTGCGCAAGCGCCGAGAAGGCAGAGAGAATAATTCGTATACAAAGGAAGGAAGAGAGGAGACAGCCACACAGAGTGAGTCATGCTACCGAAGCAGCTGCGTCAATAATGGTTCCCGAATAGGTGCTTGAAGCGAGTACACGACATAACACCACAACGGAGGGAACGGTACGCGTACGTTTGTCGTTACATCAAGATAGGGGATCCACAGTTCTTTTCCTCTTCCGGTTTGTGTGCTTTCTTTGCTGTTATTCTTGAAATTCATTCATGTTTATTGAAACAGCGAACTCTCTCAGTATGGCTACGGCTGCCAGCCTCCCTTGCAGGTACACTGTGAAGCGGTGGTCGGGTAGTGCCCGTAGGGAGTGGATCTCTCATCATGCAGAGGCATAAGAGAAAGAGAAAGAGTGATTGAGGGAGAGAGAGAGATAGAGCAATGCCAAGACGTGTGTGAGAGAATTTGCGAGCTAGCGATACCCAAGAACGTACTCGCATAGACACATTCTCTTCCACACACACACACACACACACACACACAGACACACAGACACCAACCCCTTTCAAGTACGGGAAAGGAAACTCAAAGGAGAGGGAGGCAATGCGCGTCGTCATGGGTCATCTGTCAGGATATCGCTCTCTGGCACCCCCAGAGATAAGAGCGCACTCGTGCACATATCCACAAACGAGGGAGGTCCGCAGACAAACGGTACAACGCCAACGCCCACATCCGGAAATGCCTCGGCAACGGCATGCATGATGTCCTCGTACCGCAGCCGCCGTCCGCCCACCATGGCGTTTGGAGCCTGCGACAGGTACGCGGCCGCTGTGATCGCAACCGAAGGATTCAGCTTTTCCTTCTTTTCCTTTTTTGTCCGCTTGTCGCCGCTCGCATGGCTAGCTGTGTCGAGCTCAATGCTGCTGTCGGTCGGTGTGGAATGCTCCGTGCCAGCTTCCTGGGTGAGGAACAATCGGAGGATGTAGCTCTTGGTAGCGATGGGGGTGCTGAGACCAGTGTCTTCTCTTCCGAGGGACGCAACACCACCGTCCTTGCCGCTGCCCTGGCCGCGAAGGGCGTGGTGCTCACTGGGAAAGGCGCGCGTGAGGCGAAGCAGCTCCGGCAGCTTGGCGACGCCGTCCACGTGGCGGTCCACGTGTAAGTGAACTACGTGCAGTGGCTCCGTGGTGTTGTGAACAAAGAACCCATCCTGCAGGGCTGATGTGACGTTGGCGAAGGCGGAGGTGATACCGATCCCTGCGGTGAGCCACAGGACCTGACCACTGCACTGCCGCACCCGCCGCGCGTGGTCCACCATGGTGAAGGTGCCACCAACGCAGCGCACTGGCAGCTGGGCGTGTAGCCCGTACGCGTGCAGCCACGCGCTCCCGCTGTGCGCCGGGTCTGCGCCGGCCTTCTTGACAATGAGCGTAAAGAGCGTGTTCTCGTGGTTGACTTCGCTCACAGTCCACTTACGGCGGAGCGGCCGACCGTTCTTATCACGAACGGGTAGCTCCAGCTCCACGTACTCGCCCAGCTCGCAATGCCGTTGCACAGCACCACGGCGGCAAACAAAGGAAAACTGCTTCACATCGGTGCAGACGTCCTCTACCAGACTGCAGGCCACGGCCACGTCACCGCTCATCGACGAGGAGGGGCCTGGCGCTTCGCTCCGTGTGGGGGTGGCGTCCTCCTCAGCGGAGCGGCTCGGCGCCACCACAGGCCGCGGAGCGCGAGACGGCAGCCCTGCCAGTGGGTTCATCCCTGCGCGCGCGCCTAAGTGAGGCCCTGTCCCTTGCACGGTGAAGGCGCTGCTTCCCTTACCGCCCCCTGTGCCACTGGCGTGCATCGACTGAAATACGTGGCCGCTGCGCAGTTCCATCCCTAGTCCGCTATGCAGACGCGGGCCCCTCCCCCCTGCCACCGACCCGCCGTGGATGGGTGCCGCCGTGGCCTCCTCCTGGTTGGCGATGGCCATGTGCGCGTAGGTGTCGCTCTCCACACGGGGCCCGCTGGCGTCAAATTCAATGTAGACGGCACCATCCGCCTCCACGGTGACCGGATACACGCGTTGCTTCTTTCCTTTTGACTTGACAGCCTGTTTGGGTTTCCCCGTCGGACTCGCGCGATCCAGCTCGATGCCAACATAGAGGCCTTCCCCCGTGTCCATGGTGATGCGGTAGCTGTGCCAGGGACACACGATACAGGGGTGGCCGCCCATGTCCTCAATATCGCCTCGCAACAGTGCACCACCATGGTGGTAGCACGCATTGTCAAAGGCGTAGAAGCGACCATCGTGGAAGACCACGGCAATGTTGCGTACACCGTGCTTCACAAGCTGACGGGCATTGTTGAGGTAGTCACCAGCCTTGCCCACGTAAATGCGCGCAGGACCCTCTGTGGAAGCCTCACTCATTTCAAAACAAGCGTGAAACCAAAGACCTACCGAGGTAGTAATGACAATGAGGAGGAGAAGACAAGGAGGCCTTCTCGCACAACGAGCTCTTCCTTCCCCGCTGCCCTGAAGCACGAATGGTAGAAGTCGTCCAACCGATGTTGCGTTCTCTTACTGCCACTGTTCTTGGTGGTGAGCACACGAATATCCCGAAGGCAACAAAATGGAAAGAAGGACGGTGAGTACAGGGGGACGCACCTTGAGCATTCCTTGATTTTTCCTTTTTGAAACTCAAGTGACCCTTCCCTCACGAATCTGTGACGAGGGCATCGACGCGCACACACAAAGAACCTGCTTACACAGTTCTTAGTATGTCCGATTTTTTTTTTTCATGTGAACGTTGTAGTGTGAAAGCCTCCGAGCGGGAGGGCGTTACGAGCCTCAACAAGGGTGTCTCCCTCTCCTGTGCATAATTGTGAGGGACATGCCTTCTGCCTGACATTGTGGTTTTTCTCTTTCATGTTAAACGTTGATGTACGTAGTTAATAGTGGTAAGGGTTCGAATGGGCCATCCATCGACGAAGACTTCCCTGAGAGAAAGGGGGGGGGGGAAGGGGCGAAACCAAGAAAAGAGACGAGAGAGAGAGGGGCTCAATCCACAGTGGTTGAGACAACGCTCCCCTGTTGCCCTTCCCCCCTGTGATGCGCCTTCGTTTTTGGGGCTGTTGCCCTGTCTCCACGCCTTCTTTCTTTTCATCTACGCGGCCTTGAGCGAGAATTTTTGCTTTTCGGCGCTTTCGACAACGCGCTCGCGGTACAATCCCTTGCGTCGCATGACCCGCTCCAGCAGCTGCTGCGCCACATTCTTGGTCGCCAGCTCCGCACCGTGCTCCTCAATCTCCTCCTTGGTTGTGGGCACAAAGTAAGGATCGGCGTCAATGTACTCCCAGTGACTCATGCGCAGGCTCGCCGTGGAGGCGCCCTGGGTCTGCACGCGCAGCTCATCTTGAAGCCCAAAGGCCTCCACCGCGGGTAGCCAGCAACGGATGTAGTAGAGGTCGCTGCCTTCGTTGGGCACTTCTTCAATAATCTCCGAGCGCCGCCGGCTGAGTGTAGCGTAGATCTTGCCCTGTGTTTGGCCGGAGCTGTAGACGATGCACTCGTACACAGGCTCCACGAGGCGGCGCGGGTGCAGCTCCATCGCTGCCCGGCATGCGTCACGCACGCACGGGAACACCATGCCCCCAGACAGACCGGCATCAGGGTCAACGAAAATGTCCGTAATGACGAAGGCGACACCGAACATGGGCTCCATCGCCATCGGGCCGCACTCCGCGGCCGCTTCGAAGCCCGCTGTCACCGACTCACGCCACTCTGACACCGTTGACGCACGCTCGGCACTGTCGCCGCTCGTGCTGTCAAAGTCTGCGAGCAGCACCGCACCAACGAAGCCGAACTTCGTCGGGCCGAGGGCAAGCACGCCTTGCTTCATTTCCGAGGCGAAGCGCTTGTGCTCGCGCAGCGCTGCCTCGATCGCGCGTGGGACCTGCGGGTTGTTGCTGTTGTTCCGTTCGTCGTCCTTGAGGATGTCTAGCACTTCTTGCGGTAGGACCTTGGCGTACAAGGTGATGGAGAAGGCGCCTTCCATAATGGTGGCCGTGTGCAACTTTGGCTTTGCGTTTACATTGCCTGTAATGGACTCCCGGAACGAGACGAGAGGCTCTGAGGCGATGACTTCCACCTGCGCAAAGGTATCCACCAGATCCTTGATGCAGCGCTCCGCGTGCACCTCGCCGGCGGTGCCAATGACGTGCTCCCCAGTGGCCAGCACACTCACCTCCACCTGCGGGTCCACCTTGTAGAGCAGCCGCAGCCCATTCTCGAGCTGGTTGAGGTTCTTGGGGTCCTTGGGGAACACCGAGAGCCGCACAATACTGGTGCTCGGAAGGACCAAGGGGCGGAACGGCTTGGCCCCTGGCTCTGAGCTCAGGGTGGCGTACTTCACAATCTGGGGTGTCAGACCCCCCACACCACAAAGTGAGCCAGCCGGCACCTCCGTCGTCTCCTCCAGGCCCGCACCACGAAAGAGAAACACCTTGGACACCGTAGCCTCCACCACCTTGTTGTCGCTAAATACGTAGAACGTGTGACCGGCACGCAGGCGGCCGCAGTAGACCCTTGCAAAGCCAATGAAGGCGTCGTCGGCGTTCTCCACCGCGCCCACGACACGTCCCACGAGGTACTGCGTGTCAATCAGCTTGCAAATATACACAATGCACGGCGCCTCCTCGGCGGGGTCGCAGCACAGGAGCGCCTCCTTGATGGAGGAGGGGGTGGCATCCAGCTCCGGGATGAGCGAAGGCAGGCGGCGGCGCTGGGCCGCAATGGGGCTGTCCACCTTATCGCAGACAGCGTCGAGCACGCACTTGGCGAGCGGCAGCCAGTGAGACAGCAGTGCCTTGAGCTTCGCCGCGTTGTCGCTGCGTGGGTTATTCCACGCGCGCTCGTCAATGCCCAGCTTGGCGGACATCTTCACACACTGCTCAGGGTCCTCGTTCTCCAGAAAGGCTGCGTAGAGCTGCCAGATGGGCTCCAGCATCAGTTGCACCGCGAGGACGGGTTGTCCCGGCTTCTTGGGCAGCGGTGACACAGCCTTGGCCTTGGGGTCGAGGTAGCTATTGCCCCACAGGCCGTCACGCAGACCGGGGATGGGAATCTTGGTCTTGTACAGCTCCGCGAACGTATCGACGCCAAAGGCCCAGCCGTCGTGGCAGCTGCAGAAGAGCACGTTGCCTTTGCAAGGGTCGAACCAGACGTCATCGCTGGGATCGTCTCGCTCCATGTCTTGGTCAATCTCCTGAATGCTCAATTGGTTGGCGTAGGCGGCGAGGGTCGCATTGCAGGTCTCGATAATGCTGCGCATCCGGACGTACGCCTCCTCAGCCGTGAACTGCTGTGTGGTGATGAGTAAGTCAATTTTGTTGAGGACGAGCACCATGTTCAGCCCCTCCGAGTAGGAGTGGCGAAGCATGGCGTAGGTCTGCTGAGTGACGCCATCGACAACATCGACAATCACGATGGCGCCATCGCACAGCCGCATCGCCGTGGACACCTCGCAGGAGAAGTCAATGTGTCCAGGAGAGTCGACCAGGTTCAGCACGTGGTGCACCTCTTGAAAGACATGGTGGAGGGCGATAGAGCTCGCCTTCATGGTGATGCAGCGCTCCTGCTCGTCGGGGCGGGAATCCAAGAGGCGCACCTCGCCCGCGAGCTGTGGGGACAGGATGCCGTTGCTGGCGACAAGGTAGTCGCTGAGAGTCGTCTTACCGTGATCGACATGGGCGACCATGCAGAAGTTGCGCGTGTTGGCTGGCTTCTCGCTCAACTTACGCAGTAAGTCAGCGGACTCGTACTGCATAATCAAGTTTCTTGTTGATAATTCACGAAAGATGTGCTGTGGCTGCACTACGCCGAGAGATGGGCCTGTGCGAGCAAGTAGAACACGCAAGGAGAGGACGCGGGGTGGGGGAGCTTCAAGCAATAGTTTCTCACGGTTCGGTGATTCCGTTATGATACACACCGTTCTTTTCTTTTTGTTTTTGTTTCCTTGTTTCCTACGAGTTCTCCCAAGTTAAGAAGAGAAAAAAAAGGAAAAGATGAGAGAAAACATGAGAGAGTTTTGAAGGCAGACGCAAAGGGCAAAGGGGGAGGGGGTGTCCCATGATAACTAGCTTGCATCATTGCAGAAGCAGGGGAACAGCGTGCGAGGACGACTGCACAGCAGTTTCCCACTGTAGCGAGAGCCCATAGGTAAGTACAGGCAACCTCTCACCTTCTGCCGCACCTCTCACTCCCTCGTTATTCACGCCAACACTTCCGTGACGGAGCGCTTGGCCGTGCAGAGAGTTGGTGAGTTTGTGTGCGTGAGAGAGAGAGAAATGTACCACAGACTCAGGTCTGCCTGGGACGACGAACCGTGTCCCAGGCTAACGCTAAATGATGGAGACTTGGCTTGCACTTCGCGGCGTTGAGCCAGCTTTGCTTGCTTCCTCTTCGAGTTGAGGCTGCCCTACAATGCATCAGCTCTTCTTCGCTGTCTAGTTCATGATTCATTTTTTTTTCTTTTCTTTTAAAGTCCTAGCATGTTCTGTAAGGGGTCGAGGATCAGACGCCGGAAAGGAAAAGAAGGGAATGAAACACTTTTTTTTTTTACTACAGACGACCATCGCACCCAAAATGGGAAAACGTGCCTTTTCCCATTAGTTTCGTCGTCAGATATTCCTACAGCAAACCTTCAATAAAAATATAAAAATAAAACAGACTCAAAGGGCGACGAGAAGTCAACAACACAGGAAAAAAAAAACCGAAACGAAGACAGCGGGAAACGTGTGGAAGCCGCACCACGTACGCCTGGCGAACGAGAGGGTGGCGAGCCGTGAGTACTGCCCGGTACGCACACGCGTATTAGAACTTCTCGGGCTGGTTCTTGGGGAGGAGCACCCAGTGGCCGTCGGAGCCGCGGAGGCCGCTGTAGCTCTTTTCCTTGGGCATGAGGAAGTAGAGGTAGACGCAGACAAAGAGGTAACCCCACACCTGCAGGTACTTGCGGCGAGACACAATCTCGAGCAGCTCCGAGCAGGACACATCCCACGGGCGCTTGGTGTGGCGCTGGTAGTACTTGGGCTCCGGTGCCGGCAGCTTCTCAATCTTCACGTCCATGGGCTGGAAGTAGGTCCAGGAGAGGTACGTGTCGTAGATGGCCGTGTTCGGCTCGGGGAAGGGAGAGGAGGAGCGCACGCCGCGAGGGCCCATGGGGAACGCGTTGGCCGTGTCCGCCACGTTGTTGTCCGCACCACCCGTCTGGAAGGTGATGCCGTTGCCCACTAGCGCCACGCGCGTGGCGGAGAAGGCGGTGATGCTGGTCTTGCGCATCATGTTGCTTCGGCTCGATAGATATTATACCGTAACGGTGGTAATGGATGCCGGCGCGATGCAAACGCGAGAGGGGACGAGGCTAAGAAAACAAAGAAGACACGACAGAAAACTAAGACTACAATACTTGACGAATGCGGCGATGGGAGGTTCACAAAGGCAAAAATGTGCGTGTCCATGTCGTAGAAGGAGGGAAGAGGGGGAAGGAGAGAGTAGCATTTGTGTCATCGAAACAAAAACAAAAACAAAAACAAAAACAAAAGCAACAGTGCATCAGGGTTGAGCCCGCATGTGTGCCCGTCATTGAGCCGGTCGCACGACACCTGCTCCATTAAGAGAAGAGCTGTGCGTGATGGCGTGCTTCCGCAAGTTTTGTTTCCTCGCATTTTCTTTTTAAAAGGATAGGCAAGCTTGAGAAAACTGCTTCTGTCAGCGATCTAGTGGTCGACAACCTCACATCCTCTGAATCCATGAGGATCGTGACGCTTGCCTGGTAACGCTCTTCTTCAGAGTTTGGTGCTCTTTCCCAGCGGCGCCAGCGCCGCACTGACACCGGCCTCACTCGCCCCGTTGGCCTCCTCCGCCGTGTCCTCTGCGCGTTCCCGCTTCAGGTGACAGACGGACATCAAGGCGTCCATGCGACCGAGCAGCCCCTCCACCCACTCCCGTGTCAGCTCGGTCTGAGCATCCTCAAAGACACCCTCCACCTCCACCTCGAAGGACTGCTGCCCGCGGGAGTCCTGAACCCTGGTACAATCGTACCGGTAGGGCCCGTCCGTGAAGCTGATGCGGTGCTTTCGGCGGCGGTAGCCGGGGCCAGGCCGCGTCACGGGGCCCTGTGGTGGCGGTGGTGGCACGGCCCCGGCTTTGCGCTGTGCGAGACGCGTCTCCCCCGCAGTGGGATTAGGATCCTCCGTGTTCACGGAAAACCGCACGTCATAAGTCCTCCCTCGTGGCATCTTGACGTCCTCCACGAGCCGCCGTGTCTTGCGCATCGAGTCCACCAGTGTGGAAGTGGCATCGCCCTCCTCCGCGTCTGGCAGCACATAGGTGAATCGCATTCCGTTGAGCTGGATGTCCTCGGTGGTCTGCGTCCGCGGCTGTGGCGCGTCTGGTTTGTCAGTAACGATGGTGCGCGTAAGGTACTCGACCATCGCCGTGAAGTGCGCCTCGCTCACGCCAAATTGGGACTTGTCCTTCCCCTGGCGACGTGCCGGCAGGAGCGTGGCCTCCGCAGGTGCTGGCACGAGAGGAAAGCTGCAGAAACGCATTTCCACCTCAAGGTGGGGCTGCCCCAGCAGCGGAGACACGTGCGTGTGCAGCGCCGCCGCCGCCTTCTTGAGGGAGTCGGCAACGCTCACACCAGTGCCATCGGACATGGGACTGGGGATGTCCGCAGTGCCCACGGGGGATGACGTATGAGGAGACTCCTGCTTGTAGTGACTGCTCCGCTTGATAGCTCGGTCCACTAGAGTCCTCTGTTTTTCTTTCCTTTTTTTCTTTGTCTTTTTGGGAGTACGTAGGCCGTACCCTTGTGCATGAGCATCGTTAAAGGAGAGAGAGAATATTGTGGAGCCTCAGATATTTTTCAGATTCAAGTGGTCCGCTGCTTACGAGCGCCGCTTGTTGTGCTCAGTCTCACCATCAGAGAAGCACGTCATGGAACATATGAAGCCGCGTCATGCTTTCCTTTTTCTGTTTCTGTTTTAAACACTTCTCGGCAGCATCTCGTCGGGCCGCAGGGGCAGGAAGACCGCCTGTTTATTGTACAGCCAAACGTGTGTAAATGCCCTTGCCATGAAACGGGGAAAAGAACAGAGTTGCCGCATCACACGTGTGTCCAAGACCCGCGTTTCGGCCACAGTCCTATTGCTGCCCATGGCACGTCAACTTCGCGGTCGCTTGCGGCGCAGGGGGCAGTCAGCACGTGTGTGCCCCGTCTCATTGCAGTAGTTGCAATACGCATAGCTGGTGGCGTGTGCGTGACGGCCAGGCATCACCCGCGCCGCGGCCTGCGCCGTCTCCTCCACTCGCTGCTCCTGCAGCTCCGCTACCTTGGCTGCCTCGAGAGCGACGCGCTCCTGTGCTGTCATGCGTTCCTTTCTGGCCGCAGGCTCCACCTCCGCCAGCAGCGCCTTTCCCTCCGCGTGGTCAGGGTCGAGCTCCAGGCACGTCTGCAGCGCGTCGTAGCTGTCACCGTACTTCTTGAGCTTGTGCTTGGCGCAGGCGAGGCGATAGTAGCCGCGGGCGTACGTAGGGTCTGTCTCTGTCGCCTCCAACGCGTCGTCAGCGCTGTGCTCGGTGTGGCCCGCCCTGAAATGCGCCGCGCTCCGGTTCGCAAGGAGGATGGCCTTCTCGTGCAACCGCGTGGCTGCGTCCGTGCCGTCCTCAGAGGCGCTGGGGAACAGATCAAGGGCCTTGCTGAAGTGGCGGACAGCCTCCAAGTAAGTGCCCTGCGTCATAGCCTCCTTCCCTCTCTGGAGGCTCTTGGCGTAGTAGTACGCGTCTTTGGTTTCTGCGCTCGCCACTCCGCGCTTCTGCTGGAGCAGCGCCTGCACTCGTGCCAGCCCCGACTGATACAACGCATTGCCAGCGTCGTGTTGGAGTGCTCTTGTAAAGAATTTGGCCGCCTCTTCATAGTGCTTCATGCCTTCGTAGGCAGTGGCCGCACGACCCAAGGCCTTTGCGTTCTCAGGCTCGATCTCCAGCACCAACTCCGCACTCTGCAGAGACTTCTCAAAGTCCTTCAACGATGCGTAGCACGCGCTAATGTTGTTGTAGGCCCTCGCCTTGTCAGCGCTGGCGGTGTCCGGCGCGGTGGCAATCGAAGCGTACGCCTGAACGGCCTCATAGTACTTTTTCGCAGCAAAGAGCACGGAGGCCTCCTTGAACGTTTGCTCCGACATTCTCCCACGCGCGAATGAGTGCGCGTTCCTGCACGGGCGTTGCCTTCCTCCTTGATTCCTGAAGGAGGCGGGGAAGGATAGGGAGGGGAAGGAAAGAGGGAGGTGGCACACTCAGCAGCCACGGTGATAGCTTTTATATGAAGAAACACACGCCCTAGCACTGCGTTCCCCAAGGCCGTCCCGGTGTGCACGTGAGTGTGTGTTGTACGGGTGTGTGAGAGCTCTACATGCAAGGGAAAGAGGAACAGAGGATCTGAGAAGGTTGTTATAGCAGAAAGGGTTTGCGCATCGAACATGGGGGGAATGAAACGCTGTCTATCAAGCGTCGGGTGCCGACCACTCTTTCGAAATCGTGGGAATGGAGTAAGTTCTGCAGTTGTTTCTTTCCAAGTATCTTCCGGACGCTTACCTTTCGCTTTTTTTTTCTTTTGAGAGAGCTGCGTGGGCCGTGTAGGCAATGCCAAGAGAGGACCATGAGTGTATACAGCCAGCATTGTGCTGCTGGAACCAAGAAGTTGTTACAAAGGGAGACACGAGAGTGGGAGGAAGAGAAAAAGAGAGAGAGAGAGAGCGCAGCATGGCCGATGAAGCGTGGAGCGGAAGGCTAATGTACAATTACCAGAGGTAGTAAAACGAATAGCGTCAGGGAGACGAGTGGACAAACGCATGGGCCGTGCGGTGGATTTCGATCGACACCACAGAGGCACGCCCTGTTCGCTCACAGGGCCCGAGCGAGGAATACAATCACAATGATGAGGACCACCAGAATGACGCACATAACGCAGTACGTGATGAGGCGCGACTTCCCTAACTTTTTGATCGCCTTGGCCATTTTCCGATTCATGGAGGCCATCTCCCCGTGGTTCTCCTCAACCTTGTGGTCCGTCTCCTTCATAATGTCCTCCTGGATGTTCAGCTCATCGTGAATGCCATGGGCATTGTCATTCACCCGCAGCACACCCTCATGGATGCGGTCAAGGGCAACGTCAATCTGCTGGTCGCGTTCCTTTGTCTTGGCAAAGAATTCTGCGAACTCAACATCCTGGTGGAGATCGTACGGCTCCCCAGCTGCCTTGTCTAGATCGTCCCCAAGTTCTCCACCTTCCGTGTCAGGATGCATTTGAAAGACTACTGCGCTGTTCGCGGCAGCGGCGTTCGTCCTTGCGTTGTAGTGCGATCGGACGAGTGCCTGCGTTGCGGTGCAGTGGTGTTGCAGTTCCTTAAACTCGCGTGTCTTTTGTTCCTTGCCAGCGGACCGCTTCGCATCCAGCATGACCCGGCGGAGGGCATTGTCGACCTTGCGAATGTTTAGCAGCAAGTCGTTGCGCAAGGCGGGGTCGTCACTTGGTGAGAGGCCGTCGAGCTGGGTAATGTACTCTCGAATGATTCGCATGCTGTCGGCCGCCTTCAGCTCTGCCTGGGCGTACGGGGAATCGCGGGCCGCCATTTCACTCTCGTGAAGGGGTAGTGGGGGAGAAGGGGTGAGCATTGTCTGATTGCGAAACGACAGGAATGATTTCTTGTGTCTTTGTTTTTCGCCCCGCTGGGATTATCGATGGCGTTAAGCCTACTTTCTTCTGTTGGCGTGTCTGAGTGCTGCAATTCAATCTACTGAGAGCGACGCACCAACGAAGTCTATTCCACCTTTTTTTTTTTTTCCACAGGTGGACCAGATTACAAAGGCAAGTATGGTGTCCTTCCCCACCCGTGAATGGCAACGACAGCATAAAAGTTAACCGAAGAAGCAGGGCACAAAAGTTAATGAAAGGGAGAGAGAGAAAGAGAGAGGAATAGGTGTAGGAACAGGAAGAACAGTTGACTATGGCGCGTAGGAGGTGTGATGTGCGCTATTCGACTGAGCGATGAACGCTGTGATGCATCGTGCCGAGGTGGTAAGAGAGAGAGAGAGACGTGTCGCTCCTTTGTCTATGTGCGCCAATAAGCACCGTGCAACTCCGAGGTTTACTTTTTTTCTTTTTTCTTTTTGGGGGCTTTGTGATGATACAATGGCTGGGAAGAGATGGAATACGCGTCGCGTGCACCAACATGGCATTCAGCCAATAGGAACAAGAATGCCGTAGCGGTGCAAACGTAATTAAGCAACGGGTGAACCACGCTCAGGGGCAGTACGCTGAGTGCGCGCCACCACAGGCAGGGATGGAAGAAGCGGAGGGTCATAGGCGCTTGACGGCTTACTTGTGCAAACTGCGCTGGTACGTCGTCCAGAGGTTGTTCCGTTTCAGTGGCAGCAGCTCCACCATCTGCTTTGCGAAGCCGATCTCCTTCGCCAGCGGCTCCGTGTCTTCCTCCGTGCCCAATGGCTGGTTATCCTTGGCAAAGTCAATGGCTCGCTGGTAGGCGTCCTGCGTGCGGCCCAATGCATCGTACTGCTCCTTCAGGGTTGCGAACGCAGGGCACAGCTCGAGGTGCGCCAAGCGCATGAGTGCGCGGTAGAAAGGCTTCCGTGACTCTGTGTCCAGCTGACTTGGGATCTGATGGGTGAGTGGGGATCGCCACGTCTCCACGAAGCGCTCGTAAAAGCTCTTTGCCGATGCCACAAGTGCGTTAAACGCACCGTCCTTGAGCGGCTTCTCGCCCGACTGCAGCGGCCCCTGGCGCTGCTCCTGGCGTAGGCGCAGAATGTCCTCGCTCAGAAATCCCAGGTCGTACAAGACCTGCCGCACCATGGTCGGGTACGCGTTGAAGCTGAGCTTGTCTGGAAAGTCTTCTAACAGGGTGACGCGGCGCTGCAGCATGGCGATACGGCGATTTCGATTGTCCTCGAACAACTCCAGTGCACCGTAGAGCCTGGTGATCTCGTATGTGATGTCGACATAGGCGGTGCACGAGGACTGGAACGGGTGGTACTCGAGTGCCTCTTGGAGGGCGGTGTTGCCGTCCTTGAAGGCCTCCCTCGCGTCCTCAAAGGTGAGGATGGGGGCCATGGGTGTGGCTGGGTCGAGACCGGGGATGGGGAAGTTCACCCAGTCTGCCGGGATCTCCTCTGGTACCGGGTTGGCAGGTCTTACGGCATTGCGCAGGGTGCCGTAATGGAGGAGGCGACTGAGGTGGAACCGACCAGTAGACCACGCCACTGCACCTCGCGTCGTGTCGTCTGGGTTCTTTGCTGGCATCATGAGCTCACCGGCCCGCAGGCAGTGCCAGGCCCTGCCGAATTCGCCTACCTTTCCATGATACTCACTGAGCTGCAGTGCGTTTCGGGCCCAGTCCTTGCGGTCAAACTCGGGCTTGCACAGGAGCTGGTAGTACATGGTAAGGTGGCAGTAATGCGCAGCGGCGGTGGCGTCACCATGTAGGGTGCAGATCTGGGCGAGGGAGAAGAGGACGCCTGTGTAGGCGGAGTCCATCTCGAAGCGCAGCAGGGCAGCCCCACGTGCAGCGTCATCATCACCTTGGAGCTTCTCCATGTCTAGTCGACCCTTGTCGGTGATGGGGAGGTTGGCCAGCTGCGGCGAATCCGTTTGGGTTACAAACCACTCGTTCCACTCGTCGTACGCAGTCTGCGCACGCTTTAGCACCACCGCGCTGGGCTCAGCTTTGGCGGCGTCATGAACCCCCCTGCTGAGGTACATCGCCACTGTATTGTGCACCTGCAGGTACTCAACGCAAGCTGCAAAGCCCGTTTTACGCTGCAAGCAGAGGTTCTCTGACGTGACAATGTCGGTGAGTGGGGTTGCCGAGACGACCCGCGGGTCTTCAGGCAGCGCCGCGTCGTCCTCTGCAACGCACAGCTTGAGCAAGGTGTACGCCTTGCCTGCCTCCACGACGCCCTCCTCCTCTTCCACCTCCAGCATGGTGCGGGCGAGGAAGGCAAGGCAGCGGCAGACTTGCCGCACAGCTTGCCAGCTCCTCTCTCTCACATACACGTTGCTCACCGTTTCCAGGAGATGGTGCATCTGCCGGCGGGCTTCGAACTTGGGCTCATAGATGTTGTAGTGCGGGCCCTCGCTCCTGTTAAGATCCTCAATGTCCGCGAAGGACCCGTTGAAGAGAACCACATCCATTATAGGAGGAGGAGGTGGGAAGCGTGGCTGGGGAAAAGAATAATGTAAATGTCTCTTTTTCCTTAACGGTAGTAAAGTTAGAGAAAAAAAAATATAAGCGAACCCGTCCTAAAAAAAAAAAAAAAGAGGAGCTGGTACGGGTCACAGTCGGCACAGAAATATGGGTCCTTCCCTCTTGTCTAGGGTGTCTCTCTACTATAAATATATATTTTTCGACTCTGCTGGATGTACAGGGGGCTGCGTCTTGTGAGTAGGTTTGTCTTCACGTGGAAGGAAACAGAAAAGAGCCACAAAAGATGAATAAGTTGCGGAACTGCTGCTCAAGGTTTCCGCGGATGCCATTGCAAGGGCATGGCAGCGGCTGTAGGCGGAAGCGTACGGTGACCGACCTTTGTCTGGTGCTATGCCACCCATTCACTACGACTTCCCTTCGCCTAAAGGCGGTGACAGCAACGTCGGTCCTGACTGCACGTGTACACCACCCTTTATTCACACGCACGTGTGTCCACCCACAACTTAGCAGAGAGTGGATATTCTTTGCTCCACATCCTTGTCTTCTTCTCGCTCCATCCTCCGCAACAAAGGAGACTCTGTTTGCGAAACCTTCGTTTTCCTTTTGATTACGTGAAATAATGTTATTCATGACAACACACGGTTGGGGGCACAGCCAAAGATCAAACAAAAAAAAACAATACGTGCCAACGACGCCAATAGAACCGGCTACAACAAAAGCCTCGAAGGAGCCAGGACCCGACAACAGCGAAGGATGCTTACGCCAGATTCGTCATCACACGTACACCGCCAACGCGAACGGTGCCTTTCTGGGGAGTCTCCCTAAGCGCGGAAGCGCCTTTGATCGCGACTGCGCTTTAGAAGAAGGCATCACCATCCTCGACGTACGCTCCGCCCTTATCCTCCACATCCATATTGAGCGCGTCATTGCCAGTGCTGACGGCCGTGTGCGCGTTGCCCGATTTACCACCCTTCTTCTTGGCTGCCTTGCCACTCCTCTTGCTGGCTTCGAGGGCCTTCTCCGCACGGGTGAAGCTGTTGTTGATGGCCAGGACTGTCTTGAATTCTTTCCCTAGGGAGGCGAAGAGGCTAGCTAGCACTGTATCAAAGTTTGGTGCGTCGGCAAAGGTCAGCAGGTGCTGGGCGAGTGCCACGCCCTGTGCGCGCGCCTCTTCCGCCGTGCCGCAAGGTGCGTCCGCAAGGAGCTCTGTGTGTTCGGCGCCGCTGACGAGGTCGCCACCGGCTGCGGTGTCGTTCGCCATCTGGCGCATGTGCTCGACCTCTCGCATGACGTCATCGGGCAACGCCTCAGCCTCCTCCTCCTCGTCGGCGTCCTTGTGCGTCGCTGCAGGGGCACGGGTCTGAAGCTTCTTCTCAGCCAGGGCGGCCTTCATGGCTGCCTCAGCTTGTTCACGCTCCTCCTCCTCAGCGGCCTCGGCCTCCCAGTCATCGGCGGCGTCGTCGTAGTCATCGTAGTAGTCTTCCTCTTCGTAATCGTCGTAGTCGTCTTGGTATTTCCCGGGCATGGTGATGGGTGCAATGAAGGGTGATGGGCAAGACCACTGGTAACTATTCTTTTCGAGTATTACTGCGGATCGGAGAGATGTGCCGAAGTATCCTTGAGTGTGTGTATGTGTGGGAGTGCTTCCTTTGGAGGAGTGGCGGATCAAGGAGCTGTAGTACATCGTCGTTGACAGGAGCATCGAGCGTGCGTCACGAGAGACCGAGAGTGCTCACAAAGGCCAGAGAGGGTACGATCATCATCCAGTCTAAAGAAAGACAGTGGTGCGGGTGTGGCGAGTGAGTGGTAGCCCATCCCCACTGCCACGCCGTTTCTCCAACATCAGATTTCTCTCTCTCTCTCTTTGTCTCTTTCCCACCACTGGTGTTGGCGCCTACGCAGGACGTTCGGGACACCGTGAGAAAAGGGGGGAGGAGGACGGAATGAAAGGAGGCTCTGTGTGCATTCCTAAATGACTCCCTTCCCTCATTCAAAGTGAATTCGGGTTAAAGAGACCCTTCAACGACGCACCATCCGCACACATGTTTCGAAGGAGGTGCGCTGACGAAGGCTCTGCCTCCCTCCAAAACGCTTTTTACGCACCTCTTTTTTGTTGTTGTTGCTGTTGCGTAACACACGGGATTTAGGTCTGACCGACGGGCCGACAAATATAAGGCAAAACATTTTCATTCTTAAAGAAGAAAAAAAAAAAAGATGAACGAGCCAATCACAGCCGTCGATAGGAGCGCAGCACAAAAACGCACCCACGGGAGAGAGGAAAGCAGTGATGCCCAACGCGGGGAAAAGGCAAGAGAGAAAGAGAAAGAAGAGAAGTGAGTGTGGTGAGACAGTCCGAGAGCGATGGAAAAATAATAATAGTACCATCTCTCCTGATGTGAAACCTTCTCTTCCTCTCTCTCTCTCTCTTTCTCTCTCACTCCTTAGCCCTATTTCCGTTTCCGCTTGAGGTCAGATGTGGCGAATCATTGGCGGGGACGAAAGGGCCTCCTTCCTTCCCACACGGAATCAGTCCAGTGTTTGGAACACACAACAGGGAAAGAAAAAAAATGCCTCTCACAAATACGTTGGAGCTTAGGTTTGCTGGTAATATAGGGTGGGTGGGTACGACGACTGTGCGCTGTCAGCGGCATCGCAAAATCCGCTGGGTCTCAGTGAGCGAAGCAGCGGCGGCAGTTGCGCGGTTTCGTTTCCATGCATTATTATGGTTATGTTTATCACCTGTTACAGCAACTGCTCGTCGCCGTCAAAGCTTGCACCGGCAGCGTGACCGTCACGCGTGTGTGCGAGAGAGATTGGATCCACTTTGACTTGGTCCTACCGTGCAACGTCCTCCATTTTTGATACATATATTTTTAAAAATTATTTACCATTCAAAGCACCTGTGGTCTCCCACCTGCTGGGTGCACCGGCTGGTGTTCTTCTGCCGGCAACCCCCCTCGCCCCCTCCACCCGCCAGCGGCAAGGGAAGGGAGAGAGGGAGAGAGCAGCGCGGAAGTTGAAAAACACAGATACCTACGGCGACACGAGAAGAGCGAGTCCTGAAAGAGAAAAGAGGGAAAGTGTCGCGGCAGGAAACGAGTGGAAAGCTGAAAAAGAAAAAACACGGCCAACACAGCAACGAACACGGTTAACGGAAACGAAACAATCGCTAGAACCAAAAGAGGGAATGGTCGCCTGAAACGGGAAGCCGCGAGAAGAGGCGGAAATGAGAGCGAAGAACCGAAGTGTGGACGAGAGGAGTTGTAGGTATTTGCAAACAACCCGCGCAGAAAGAGGACAAGCTCCCTTCTCTGTTTTGGGTATTTGTTCATATGAATCGCAAAAGAAAGAAGGAGAAAATCACAAACAAACAAACGAAACAATAAATAAATAAATAAACGCTTAAAACTTTTGAGGGCTCAACATTCCGCAGAGGGTGGTGCCGCGAGGGGTATTTTCGGGGGCGGGGGAGGCGAGTTAGCATTGGAGACAAACAGATCAGAGCGGATAGCGTGGGAAACACTCATAAGAGGGTGACTATCCCTTCCTGTCTCACTCTGTCCGGCCTTCGGCGCCACACTTCACCTGATTGCGGACCTTGGGGTTTTCTCCTTCACTCCCATCTGCCTCTTTTCACTCCTTCGAGGTAACTTTTTTTTTTTCCTTCTTTACCACGACCTCCACACTGGTGCTCTCCGTGTCCGCGATCTTACTGCTTCTTGGCGAAGAGTTCGGCCATGTGGCTGCCGAGCTGGGCAGGGGACTCGGAGACGGTGACGCCCACCGCGGCGAGGGCTTCCTTCTTGCCCTTGGCCGTGCCCATGCCGCCAGAGACGACAGCGCCAGCGTGGCCCATGCGGCGGCCAGGCGGGGCGGTCGAGCCGCCGATGAAGGACACGATGGGCTTCTTGATGGGGCTGTTCTTGATGAACTCGGCGGCCTCCTCCTCGGCGGTGCCACCAATCTCACCAATCAGAATGATGCCCTCGGTCTCGGGGTCGTTGAGGTAGAACTTGAGGCAGTCGATCATGTTGGTGCCGTTGAACGGGTCACCGCCAATGCCAATGCAGTAGGACTGGCCCAGGCCGACGGCGGTGGTCTGGGAAACGGCCTCGTAGGTGAGGGTACCGCTGCGGGAGACGATGCCGATCTTGCCCTTCTGGTGGATGTGTCCGGGCATGATACCAATCTTGCACTCACCAGGCTTGATGACGCCAGGGCAGTTGGGGCCGATAAGACGGGTCTTGTTCTGGGAAAGAAGCATCGACTTCACGCGCAGCATGTCCCACTGTGGGATGCCCTCGGTGATCACCACAACCAGAGGGATTTCCGCATCCAGGGCCTCCTCAATGGAGGCGGCACAGAAGGGGGCGGGGACGTACAGAACGGAGGCGGTGGCGCCGGTGACCTTGACAGCCTCAGCGACGTCCGCGAACACAGGCAGGCCGAGGTAGGTGGTGCCCGCCTTTTTGGGACTAACACCGCCGACCATCTTGGTGCCGTAGGAGATGGCTTCCTTGGTGTGGAAGGTACCGGCCTTACCAGTCATACCCTGGCAGATGACCTTGGTATCCTTGTTGATCCAACGACGAATAGCGGAACGGGCGAACATATTTGCTTTTTTTTTTTACTCTTCACTGGATTGTGATATTTACTTTTTTAGTGAAACGAAAAGGGAGAAAGGTGTTGCTCACTTGTGCGTGTGTGACTAGATTCTTCAAGGCGGTTGGGGAAAAGTATGTGGTCAGAGTGGGGCAAGGCGTGCGAAGCACCCATACGCGGTATTCGAGACAGAAAACTGCGTGAGCGCATTTTTCGGCACAGGAAACAACAGGATCGTGAGGGCGGGACATAAGACAGTGGGTTCCGTTCCCAGAACACTGCAGAAATACGCCACAATGGTGGATATGCAGACTGCCGTTCTTTCGGTCACACGAGCGCGCTGAGTGTTTCACTTCTCCGTGTCGCGCCCGAGGGCTCCACGAGTTTTTCACTTGCCACGGAGCACAGCGAGTAAACAGTTTGATCCCTGTGTCACGTCGAAGACACCTGCTCTTTGTTAGTTGTTCTTTTTCTGCTTTTTTTTCCTTTGCTGACGGTTTGGGGATTCACGCAAAAACACGTGGGACAACATCATGAGGGTTTCTGCTCACATCGCTGTCAGGTACAGGCGAGGGACAAGTAGCACGTGCAACGCTGAATGCGACCACCGATAAACAAGAGAGAGGATGTGGTACAAGAAGCAAAGTGAAGTTGTTGAATGGAGGAAGCAAGAAATGCAAAGGAGAAAGAGAGGGAAGCAAAATGCTGAGAAAATGGTTAGGAACAAGTGCTCCTCCAGTTGTCCTCAGCGTAAGAGTGGGAGGGAGGGAGCGTAGGGAACGGACCCAGAAAGATGCCCCAGAAGCATACCACGGCTTCACTCCTTTCAAGCCACGCCTGTCGCTAGTGCGTTGATTCAAAAGCAGTCGTTTTGTCGAGGTCAGTATCGAGGAGAGATCCGACACAGCGGCCACACTATTATTATTTTTCTGTGCGTGTGCTTGCGGCAAAACAGCAAGGCCATAATGAGCTCATTTGCGTGAGCGGCCACATGGTGTTCATGTGGAAAGAAGACGGCACAAGAAAAGTGGCTGTTCTCTACAGTGAACAGGGGGGAGGTCTTCGGCCTTACAAGTGGTGGAGTCGCGCGGAACATTCGCATACGGCTGAAACGAACGTACCTTGTTAGCACAGTTTGCTACCGTTATCCGTTCATGTCGCCCAAATAGACGCGTTTAGTATGCATGTGGTCGGCAGACAGGGGAGTCCATGAGCACACTAAAACAGGCGAGGAGGAGAGCAAACACAGTGCAGTCCATGTCGAAAGAGGTCGCCGGATTTCATTCAGGCTTTTTGGTTTCGTCAGCCTGGAGAACTTCTGGGGGAAGTGACGAGGACAGTGCAGCAGGTGGAAGTGGGGCCGGCAGTCGCATCTCTGTCTTTTGCGCGAGAACCTGAGCGGGAGGCAAGGGAACCGTTCCGGTGGCTGGTTTGGCACGGTGCACCAATGAGTTAATTTTTGAGATGCGCTCCGCATTTCTCTTAATCGTAACGATGCAGTCATCCACCACCTTATCCCCGCCAAAAGGGACCTTGATCTTCTTCGACTGATACCCTTCCACCGTCTTCATGTGTTGGATAGCGCGGTCGATAAACCACAGGGCATCGCTTGGCTTTGACGCCAGGGTGCACGAGGCTGCATAGTTGTACGTTCGTGCCTTGAAAACGTCACATTTCACTGTGACCAAGAACGAAATAGCCGCAAACTCGCTGCAATGGGTTTTGACTGTTTGCGCTGTGTCCTTGGCGTATTGATAAAGGGTGTAGGCCTGGTGGCTGAGGCGCGCGCTCGTGCTTGTCTCGCCCTTCGCGTCGGCGTCCACAGCCTTGTTGGTTCCAATTTCCTGAGCCTGTGCGAGCGCGACGATTTCGAGGAATGAAAGGGTTCGCTCGGCGCTGTCCAGCGGGACAGGTGCATCGGCCATACCAATGGGCTCCTTCTTGATTTCTTCGACCAAAGAGCGACAGGTGCAAAAGTACCCTGCCGCACGAAGAAGAATGCGGTAGGCCTCTTTCTCCATCACGCCCATCGTCCCAACGCTAGCGCGGACACACAGCACATAATGCGCCATGTTGAAGAGGGTCGCCCCAATGTTGAAATAGACGCAAGCCAAGTCGTAGCGGTAGTCATCGTAGGCGATCTCCTGTTTATCACAAAGAGATGACGACCACATGTAGTACACCATGATGCCGTATTTCGGATAGCGCTTCACAAGATCAATGAGGCCTCCTGCATAGGCTTCGGCTGCGTTGACCATGGACGTCAAGTATTTTTCTCGGTCATTTTCCGTAGACAGAAACCCGTCCAGGCGTCGCACATCACCACAGTTCTTGCGGTATTTGTCAAACTGCTCAATACAAGCACTTCGCTGTTTCTCCACCGTCTTAACGTCCGCAGAAGGAACCTTCACGTCAATTTGGCTGTTTGTGCCTGTTTTGTTGCTCTTCTTCAACGGGACTGTAGCCAATGCGTACACGGTGCTTTTAAACATGACGCCCGGTGTTGAGTTATGTCAGCTTCTGGGCCTTCTGTCAGAGCGTATACAACGCAGTACTGTCCAAGGAAAAACCGAACGATACTCGTGCGGAAAGAGGTGGTAGTGGGCTAGTCTTTGTTTTTCTTTGGCAACTTTGCTTTCTTTGTGGGGTTCGACAAAGAGGTGCAGCTCATCTGTGTGTCAGTACAGCACGCCCGTCGTGCAAACCGTACGGAAAGGAGAAGGAAACGTTTTGTTACGTGGAACAGCTTGCAAAAGCGTGTGAAGCGAATGTGCAGGTGTGCCTACCCCTGAGAGTGGGATACGTTGCATGCTGCATGGTGAATGTGTCCAACTTGGTCTCTGACCATCTGTGTAACCTTTCAAAATTACCTGGCCATTTTTTTTTTCTTTTCTTTTTTCATGTAGGGTGAATTGATATGTGTCGCTTTCTATGTTCCTTCATTGTATGTCAACCTCTAGTACGCAAAGGGTCTATGAATTACAGCAGTTTATTGGAACATCGAGTCAATCGGAACTCAGCACATCCCAACACTCCTCTAAAAGATGCGATAACTCGTCGACGTGAGAATCTTCCATACGCATCTTGTCATGTGGAACGGTTCGATTTGCGGGAGGCGTCTGCTCTTTGGAGCAGGAGTTTTGGAAGAGCGCAACAACTTGAAACAAATCACGTTGGAACACAGTCCAAAAAAGGCAGCGACTGTGTGTCTGCTCATCGAGTATACTCATTCGTTCTTCTGTTTCAGAGAGCTTGATCTCAGCAACTGTGCGTGAGAAAGTCTCCCGGTAAATATATTCTTTTGCTTGGTGAGCTGTCTCTATCATGGCGTTTAACTGCCTTTGGGAGTCGGCAATCACAGCTTCGCGCCGCGCCAGTTCGGCTTCATATTTGTTGATCAGCTGAGTATCACAGGATGGCCCCGCACTCTCCTCTGTGGTTTGGGTGCTGCAGTCCACAGTCGATTTTGAAATTATTCCATCCTCCGACCCTGCTTGTGTAGACATCGTCCTCAGAAGCACGCAAGGGCTCTGGGTGCTCTGATTGTGGGTTTCTGGTGTGATTTGTGTGCCCCGGTTGAGAGCAATGCGCTGTTCTGTCTGGACGGCCTTTGTGCAGGTGTCCCTTGTTTGTGTGGGGTACATTTCCCTGTGTGTGGTCATTAACGGTTGGGTGTACGACATTGAAGGGTGGCTGACCTCCCCCAATGTCCCTAAGACCTCATCCAATGCATGAATGACAGACAACGTTCGAAAATCGGACTCCATTGCGATGACGCAAGTCATACAAAGGGGGCCACCGCGTATTGGGGGTGTTGTGACGAGAAGTACACAAGCTCACAAAGACGGTCTAACCACTCGTAATCCAACAATGTTCGCACTAAATTTTGTGAGGTATCCGACTGGATGTAAACGTGTAAATTTGCTTCCTTGGGCAGGAAGGCCCGACGATCAACGGAGTTGCCCACTCACGTCAATCTGGGTAGCGAACAGACACAAACAATAAAATGTGCAGTCACCGAGTTGGTGTAATCATTAATTTCAAAAAAAAAAAAACTCTGCGAACCCACGCAATCACCGATGTACCCGCCAGGGACGTCGCCAAGTGAGTACGCAGGTCAAACTATGGCAGCTGAGTGCCTTGAGTGAACAGTTGAACAGGCGAGATTTCGTAAAATGTTCTGGTTCATCATCATCGCTCTCATATTTTTTCTCCTTGCTGCAGGGAGAGTAGAGGTAGAGAAGTTCTCTGTAACTGCAGGAATAAAGGAATGCTCTCTATTCCTTTCCATGCCCACAAGACGCAGCTACGTGGCCATGTCAGCAAGTGTCCTGTGGGCGTTTCTTTTCACATTTTCACCTTCCACTTTCGCCAATTTTGACTTATACTTTCTGTTGTGAAAATTATCGCGCTACGCACGCAAGGAACACAGGAAAACTAGCTTGCACACGAAGCAGAATGTGCCGTAGTCCAAAAAAACTCAGTAAAAACAACAAACTGCACCTTATTACCAGCGCCCCTTTTCCAGGTTCGTATCCGGGCTCACTGGTGAACCTAATTTCGCGGTTCCGTGAAACGGTAAGGCCACTAACTCAAGATGACGATCGCTGCTTCATACCACTGTAGTCATTCATACCCTTGTATCCATGCGGTTTTCCTTCGTAGCGTGGTGTCAAATTCACGAGTGGTTGCATGCCCATCTCCTTGTATGGACTCACTGCGAGGTCTTCCGCGGTCATTTCGTCAACGTTCCAGTCCTTCGGGCGTTCTGCATCTGTGTGTTGCAGGTGATCATTGGCTTCCATCGCGTCAATTTGGGTGTCCTCTGTGAGGTTGTAATGGCTCAGTGGCATCGTTTTGTCCAGTTCCTTACCCTCAATAGACAGGCTAATTTCAGACACGCACATATACGGGGATTGGTTTTCCACTCGCACAGCATTGATCAGTTCTTCGACGGTCGCGTCACGCGGCACCATCACCTGGACAATTTGCAGCCTTTGTTCCCAGCCAGAAGTCACCCACACATGAGTTTTGAAACGAATGCGCAGCGGGATCAGGAATTGCACCTGAGGGTCATCTGTCACAGCACGCCAGTAGTGGCGCTCGTTCTCGTTCAGGATAGTCTCTACGCTCCCCATGTAGAAGCGAGTATCCCCAGGCGTGGCAGTGCGAATGGAACCGGGGTACGTACGTGAGTCACTAAACCTCCTGTGAGCCTCAAAAGCTTCTTGCTCATAACGTGACAATTTCTTCGCGGCGAGAAGCAACACCGGAGAAGAGCGGTACTGGAGCGTTTGTGATAAACGAAACATCTCAACACACCGGTGAGAGGCCGAGGAAGGTCAAAAGCTATCGCACGAAATGAAAGAAGAAAACCAGCAGGAAAATTCGCCGCTGCAACCAACTACAGGATCTCGTGTTTCTGTATTCTTACTAATGCCCTTGTCAGTGTGTTTGTCACCTTGGCGCGCATAACGTAGAGTGTAATTTTGTCAGGAAAAGCAAGAGAAGAAAAGCCACAGGAGCCATTCGAAGAGGATACGTCATATTTGCAGTGTGTTGCGGGTCGGTATTTTTCGACTTCACTTTTCCTTTCAATTGGTTCACAACGATCCATGTGGTGCAATCACTGGCGTCGGGGTTACGGATACCGGCGGAAGCAACCAGTGGCGAGGCGGGTGATTTGATGAGCGTCAGGAGCGCTGTGACGGATTTTACGGGCACATGGGTTGGCCACAGGTCTTTTCAACGGTACGACACACAGTCGATCACGTTAGCGACAGTGAGGGAGGAAGGGAGAGGAGAACTACTTGGTAGGACATTGCTTGAGTCACAAGGAAGGGCAGGGGGGGGAGGTTGATGCCAGTAGGAAGTGAAGGAAAGGGGGATGTGTGCGGGCCGGCGGGGGGCGCGGGGGGGGGGGGGGGAGGGGGAGGAAGGAGGCATTGACACTGAGGCTGCACTTAGTCTCCATCTGGGCTCGCATGTTGCAACGACTTCTTCCAGAAAGGGCGGACTCCGAGAAAACTTCCGCAGCCCGGATGAAGCGCGCATGTGTGCATTTGCCCGGGGGGAGGAGGTGGGGGCTGTCGGAACTGTCACGGTTGTGACGATCGGTATAGATTGGTCCCTCCTTGGATGTCCAGCAGTGCAGTTTCCTCTTGGGCAAATCGAACGCACTGCCAGTCGGCCTTCGCCACAATAAGAACATGAAGGGAACGCTCCCGTGTAAGTAAACACCTACGACAAGGAAGACCCATGCTTCCTCTAGCCACCACGAACCCACCTGTTCGAGATGTTAAGGAGTACCCGACGAAACTTAGTGCGTCCCTCATTGCTTTCCTTGACGTATTGAGTACCTTACGGACAAAGCACATGCGCTGGCAATAACCTCTCTTTTCTGACTCCCGATGTTCTTTACGACTTCTCGGAAAACAGTGCGTACACACAAAAAATACACATAGAACCTTTTCTCTTTTTCACTGGTTGCCCACGGGCCCCCGACATTTTTCTTACCGTTACCTTCGCGATAGAACAACTCCCCGCTTCCGATAGTCGCCGTCAGGAACTGATGGAGAGAATTTACCAAGAAGATGGAAAGCACGTCCTGCGCGTCCACCTTCCTTCAGACAGCGAGCTGATTGTGCGCGTTCCATGGAGCGAAGAGCGCTGCGCGTCGTCTTTGAAATTACAGGCACCCATCGGGATTCAGCACGAACCTCGAGTGGATATTTACGGTGCTCCTCTTCAACCCGACGTGACGTATCAAATGCTCCCAGGGGCCGTGTACACCGTTTTTGCATGGAGCAGCGGTACTATAGAAATTCGAGGATCTGCTTTGCTGATTCGAAATGTGATGAGATCGGGCACGAGATCCATCACGCGTCCTGTAGTGGAGTACCATTGTCTCACCCAGGAGAAACGGTCAGAGGCGGAGAAAGCTGGCGCTGTGGGTCCGGTCACCCTCATCTGTGGAAAGCACGGTCTCACAAAAGCAGCTGTTGCGCGCTCACTGTGTAGCTACGCCGCGAGAGCCGGCTGGAAACCTTTGTTTGTGGATTTGGACTGTAGCGAACTACAGTCGGTAGCTATTCCTGGTGCGGTCGGAGCTGCCGTCATTGATTTTCCCTTATCCATTGACGACACCATTTCGCTGACTCACGTAACCCTCAGCTATTTTGTTGGCACCACAGAAGCGCAACTCATGGGAGTGAACAAAGAGACTGTCATGTCTCCTCAATTTGTGAACTACACTAATGCTCTCATGAGCGTCGTGAGGGAGCGTCTACAGCAGCAAAAAGGTGACATTTACGCCGCCAGTGGAGCGGTTTGTGTGCTTCCGGAGCTCAACGATAACAGCGCGGTAAACTACGTTGTGGACTTGATTCAACAGTACGGTGTTACGAATGTTGTAACAGTTGGTGACGACTACCTGTTCCACAAATTGCTTTCCCGCCTGGGATCCATTCAGGGAGAGGGAGGTGCGGTTCAGGTGGACAAGTTGTCGCAGAGCTACATGCTGAGTGCAACGTTAGCGCAGGAGGATCTCTTACCAGTGCGGTTCGAAGAGTTTTTCCTGGGCACGGGAGCCATATCGCTTCTCCCATCAAATTGGCAGAAGCGCTTCGAAAAGCTCGAAGTTTTGCAGCTGAAGGAGGATGGTGACCAAGTGATTTGCACAAATGTGGAGCGCAGTGCTCTACAAGGCATTGTTGGTTGCGTCGCCGCCTTGTTTAAACTGAATCGTGAGGAAAGCCCGCTGAACAGTGCCCCAGTGGCGTACGCACGAGTCCAATCGGTAGATCCCGTTGGTGTCACATTCTTTACTACCACTCATCACACGTTTCCCTCTGAGAAACTAACAGCAGTGATTGGTTCTGTACGTTGGATCACAAGCGGGTCATAGTGCCGACTGCATCGCGACAACGGCTTTATCCAGACGCAATTCTCTTTTCATCTGTGGTGGAGGCGGTCATCTATCATCTGCATCTCGTAGTCAGAGCTGTTCTCCCCCATTGTCAGCGCGGTCTACTTCGTGTAAACGCAATTTTGCAAAGTGACGCACGGATGCAATCTCTTCGGCTGCGACAGAGAGCATTACATAATAATAATAATAAAACAATGCTAATGATACCGACGAAGGGGTGTGTAATGTTACCGCCTACACAACGTCGCTAGTTCTCCACGACTAGTACTGAATCTTCAGGTACACTAGTCTTCTATCGTCGTTCCCTTGCGTTCTCTGCCAAGCACACACGACTTTCGCTTAATCGCTAACCTGCTTGGATTCTTCGTGTCGCATCGTACTCTCCTTTATCGCCTTTTCTGATCCTCTCTCAAAATAGGTACTCTTCCCTTCAACTTGCACCGCATCACTTCGTAGTTTGCTGTGTGCTGAACGCCACGTCTATCGTACTGAAATCCGCTGAAAACCGGTGGGCACTTAGAAAGCAACGATAAACACAATGGAGCGTAACACAAACCTGCTCTCTGTTCTCGTGGAGCAGCAGCAACATGACTTGCTCACCCTTCTTACGCGAACCATCGGGAACGACGGATCAAAGATTGTATTCGTTGAGAGAAGCATTTATTTGGCGTTCAAATATCTTGGCTTCCTGAAAGACAACGCACTACCAGTGAAGAATTTAGTGGGTATCTACCCCTTCCAAGAAACGGTAGACTACCTCCCTGCCCAGAACGTGGTGTACATCGTTAGCCCGAATTTGGAAATGATACGGCCTTTGATAGTTCATCTCCTTTCCTATACGCAACGGTTCCCCAAAGCAACGCCGTGCATCGCGTTCGCCCCGCAGAAACCACTCATGGTGGAACAAATTTTAACAGAGGATTTCAAGCTGACTCAAACGTTCCCAGCCCTGAAGATGGTGGAGTACGATTTCGACGTGGTTGCATATGAAGAGGATGTGTACACCATGGAACAACCTCTCGCTTTCAAGCACCTATTTGTTGATGGGGATATTACCCCTCTTAGATGGATTGCGAGGCTTCTGATGAAGCTCCAGACATCGCAGTTCGGAGCCTTTCCGTGTATTCGAGGCAAGGGGTTCAAGGCAGCCAAAGTCGTTAAGCTTCTCGGACAGATGCAGCGAGAGGTTGGCATGGATTTTTTGACCGAAATACCCTCGGAAGTCGAAAACGTGATCATTATTGATCGAACTGTGGATCTTGTAACCCCTCTTATGACCCAGCTGACGTATGAAGGACTGATTGACGAACTCTACGGAATCGCTGGGTGTGAAGGTGTTTTTCCTTTCAGCTTTGGGGAGTCGAGCAAACCTGGCATGGATCAGCGCACAATTCTTGACTCTCACGACAAGGTGTTTGGTGAGTTGCGAGATAAGAATTTCTCGAGCGTCGGGTCCGCACTTTACCAGAAAGCAGGCTGGGTGAAGCAGAGCTACGAGAGGAGAAAGGAGGTTCAGCAACTGAAGGAATTGAAGGAATTCATGCAAGGACTGCCTGAGATGCAAGAGATCCACCGCCTTGTCGGAGTTCACACAGCGATAGCCACAGATATCGGCAAACGAACACAAAATACAACGTTCCGAAAGCGCATTGGTATCGAACAGTCTATCGTTCAACAGATCAACGACAAGGATGTCTTTCAGTTTATTGACGAGCAGATCAACCGGAGAGAACCCCTTCCATCCGTCATGCGGCTCATCTGCCTGTACTCGATCGTCAACGGCGGACTGAAATCCAAAGAGCTGGACGCTCTCCGCGAAAGCTTGATGCTGACTTACGGTATCCCACAAATCATCAGTACCTTTGCTGTGCTGGAAGCCGCTGGGTTAATTACAAACGCAGATGTGAAGTCAAATTACCCGGCGATCCGGAGGAATTTCAGGACATGGAGTACAACGCTTAACGAGGAGCGCCCTAACGACATTGCGTACACGTATAGTGGTTACGCCCCGCTTCTTGTCCGTGTTGTGGAGTCTTTACTTGCTAACCCTGAGTCGTGGACGTCGTCTGACAGCATCCTGGACACTCTTCCTGGCGAAAAGGCAGAGTTACGAAACCGCGTGGAGGTGGGTTCTGGCAGCAAGACAACTCTAGTGTTTGTGATCGGAGGTGTCACTGCTGGTGAAATAAGCTCCTTTCGCTTTGTCCAAGATCGACTCCAAAAGTCCGGCAGACCGCAGCGTCTGATTGTTGCATCCACAGATATCACCACCGGTAGCCGTTTCGTTGACCATGTGCTCCCTTTCGAGGCTGACAAATGACCACACCCACCAGGGCGTGATAACTGTGCGGCCCTGTTAAAGAAGGTCCGACATGCGATGTTGTAGGGCGGTTCAGCTATGAGCACTCCTTCGCCTCACACAGTGTGATGACTGACTTCGATTCTGTCCGGCGCGGTCTACACGCACCTCTTCCCACACACTCTCCTGAGCACATTTTTCCACATCCGAAAAGACGATTATAGCTTGATCCCACACACTGCAATGTCAGACACTTGCATTTCAGACACGTCTTAACGTGAACGCGTTTTCGAAGTGTTCCCTGTCTGCGCGTACAACAAACTTATTCATCACTGAAACTAAAGGATGCAGCGAGCGTGACTGTATGCTGCGTTTCTCCACCATCATCATCGTAGATGGTGACATGAGAAAGCGGAGGAGAACAAGGTGTTTTCCTGTTCCGTTTTAGCATCTCGCTTTCATCAAGTGTTTTGCACGAGCTGTTGAAAGCCCCACACACAATAATAATGATAATACACACACACACACTTACCCCTCTACATTCTCCTCGTACTACTATGGAAAACAAGAACCGTTCAACCCGAAGAAGTCCAGAGTAGACACTCGGAGCCACTTCCCGTAGTGTTCATCGCCGGTCCGTTTCTCAGAGTTTTACGCCAGTGTGGCGTTTCCTGTAGATAGAGACAACACCATGTCGCAACGTGTCCTCCGTTGTTACTACGAGGTCCTGGAGGTGGACCGCAAGGCCACCCACGACGAAATTCGAAAGGCGTACAAGATGAAATCCCTGCAGTACCACCCTGATAAAAACTATGGCAACCAAGAGGAAGCCGCCGTCAAGTTCAAGGAGGTACAGAACGCCTACACGGTGCTGAGCGACCCTGACGAGCGCGCGTGGTACGACTCCCACCGCGAACAAATCTTGCGTGGAGGCGATGGCACAGGTGATCCAGATGAGGTCAACCTGTACGAGTACTTCTCCAATGCGTGCTTCGACAACTACGACGACAGTGAAACAGGCTTCTTTACCGTCTACACGAAAGTCTTTGACATGCTCATTGAAGAGGAAAGTGACTACGACTCGAAAGCAAAGGGGTGGCCCACGTTCGGAAGCAGCACGGCTGAGTGGGCAGATGTTCAAAAGTTCTACGCGCACTGGAAGAACTTCAGCACCGTCAAGACGTTTGCCTGGAAGGACGAGTACAAGGTGAATGAAATGGAAGACCGGTACTCGCGCCGCATGGCTGACCGCATCAATCAAAAAGCACGCAACAGCGCCAAGAAGGAATATGTGCAGACAGTGCAAAGTCTCGCCAACTACTTGTACCGGCGTGACCCTCGCGTGGAGGCCGAACAGGCCCGTCAAGCCGCTGAGGCGGAAGCGAAGGCGGAGGAGCAGGCGAAGCGCGACCTCGAGCGACAAAAGCGGCGGCGCGAGGCCAACGAGCGTGTGTGGCAGGAGGCTGCCGAGAGAGAGGCCCGTGAGGAGGCGGAGCGCGCGGCTCGTGGAGAGGCCATGGACGGCTCCACAATTGAGCTTCTCTATGAAAAGGAGCGGCAGGCGCGGGAGATGATGAAGGGAAAGGTTGGATGCGGGAACATGACGGGCTTTGCCATGCTAGAGGGCGATGACGATGACGATACTGGGAAGCCGAAAACGTTCAACTGCCCTGCGTGTAAGAAGAGTTTCAAGAGTGCCAACCAGTTCAAGGAGCATGTGAACAGCAATAAGCACAAGACAAAGCTGAAGCAGCTGGCGGCGAAAGGCACCGATGTTGACGCACTGATGAACGGCAAGAAGGAGAGCGGTACCGAGGTTACCGCCAACGCAGCAGATGAGGACGACTGATGTCCACACATTCCTTGCGATGAATTGGAAAGACGCCTTGATTTCTGCCTCTTCTCTTTGGACATCGTGTACTTGACTTAAATCCACTGACTGACGTGCATCGTACCTTGCGTGCACCTAGCTCTGCTTCGACACGGTGACTTCACGTGGAGTCAGCACAGGGGAAGAGCAATGTAGTCTCTTTACGATTAAACAGAAACTTAAAGCATGCTCTGTAATGTCAATCGGTTGTCAATGTTGATGAGGTATGCTATCCGTTTTCCGCGTATGGCTTGCTTGCATGCATGACTTTCACCTCGACATAAAAGAATGATAGTAATAGGTGATTGCCTGTTGGGTTCCCTTAGAGTTCTACGAGCCCACGCTGCCCACACACCTATGATAACGAGACGAGGAAGCTAACTTGGACCACACCACGCCTGTATGTGTGCGTGTGCGCGCGCGTGTATCTATCCGGCTACACCACCACGTCATGTACTTCGATTCGTGGTCTCACATGCGCAAACACCTCCGATTGCTCTTTCACTTGGATCCTTCCTCACTCTCCCCTTTACCCTTGTTGCACCTTTTATTTCCGCGCACGTTCGACAACGCACGCACCTGGACGAACCTCCGTCGCGTGAAAGCTCCCTTGATTGTGTTGTGTCGAAGTCGCTCCCAATAGTCATCTCGCTCCCTCGCGTCGTCTTCCTTTTCTTTCGAAGAGAGGGAACCCAGCCATATCAACGGCCTTCCCGTGTCCGCACGAAGCGCAAAGCAAAGCGGCAACAGTTCATTGTCTTTTCAAAAAAAAAAAAAAAAAAGCACGCGAGCCAGTGTGCCAACGTTTGCCTTTACCTTTTTCTCTCTTGCGTGTGGTTACCCATGAGCTACGAAATTCAGCCCATTGTCAAGGGGACCAAGAAGGACCCTGCCGCCCTCAAATACAACAGGAGCGCAGGGAAGAGCCCGTTTGGCGACTTTCCTCCCGGCTACGAGACGAAGCGCTCTGCCACCGCGTCCGGCGCTAGCGGGAAGGCAGCGGTGGGCGGTGGTGAGCTCGCCGCCGGCCCGAGCGCGCAGGCCTTGAACCCAGAGCCCCGCTTCAAGTACCAAGGCACGAAGAAAGGCTTTGGCGGTGCTGTGAGCTCGCTGCGCAAAGGCCGCCCGCGGGACTCTCCCAATGAGGCCTTCTCTGTGAACGGTGGCGGCAACAGCAAGCCGAAGAAGGCGGGGGCCTTCAAGCGTCGACGCATCCCCCCGACGGAGTTCCGCCGTTACTATGACCGCGGCGATCTGCCCGTGTCCATTGCCCATGGTAGTCGCCCCTCTGTGGACTGGAAGGTTGAGATTGAAAAGCTCGACTTCCACCACTACCTTCCCATCTTCTTCGATGGCATTCGGGAAACCGAGGAGCCGTACATGTTCCTTGCGCGCCAAGGTTGCATGGATCTCCTCGCGCGCGGCGGCCCAAAAATTCTGCCCACCGTTCCGCAACTCATCATTCCTATCAAGACCGCTCTCAACACACGCCACCCTGAAATCATCTGCGCCACGCTGCGCATTCTGCAGCAGCTTGTTGTCTCGTCTGACCTCGTGGGGGAGGCTCTCGTGCCGTACTACAGGCAGATCCTACCCATGTTCAACCTATTCGCCAACAAGCACAAGCGCCGCGGCCGCGTGGATGAGGTTGACTTTGGCCAACGCAAGAAGGATGACGTGGGCGACCTCATCCAGGAGACCCTGAATCTGCTCGAACTCCACGGCGGTGAGGACGCGTACATCAATATCAAGTATCTGATTCCAACGTACGAGTCCTGCGTGTTCAACCAGTGAGAACCCAGGTCCTCACCACACACTGAGCATCTCATCCTTTTCAGATCTTGGTGTGTTGTCATTTTAGAGTTTAGTGCCTCCAGTTAAGGCTACCTGTACGCGCTCCAATGGTGCATACCCCCTCCCCCCTTTTCACGTTGCCAGCGCATTGTTCAGGGAGAAGTGCACTTTTTTTTTTCTTCCGCGTTGGTTGCATGCGTGCTTTCCGTTGTCGTTTCATGTACAGTGACCTTTCCCTTTTCTTCTTTCCGCCAGGCTCTGGTGGCAGATGTAAGTCATGTAGTTTTTTTCCTCGCAAAAAAGAAAAAAGAAAACAAGAAACAAGAACGAGAACGAGCGAAAAATAACAAGACGGCGACTGAAACAGAGGGTGAACTCGAGGATATCTCAGGCCTTTGGCGGCGGTGAGGAAAAGCCAGCGGAGGAAACCAGCACGGGTGAGACAAAGTGTGAGCACTGGTGCACCAAGACGCTTGGCCGCTGCTCTTTCGAAGTGGGTTGCGCAGCCGTTGGCTTCCGTCGTTTTCACCGTGTGCCCCAATGCTACTTCAGCGCGTCTTGACTGTAGGCACGCATTTCCGTTTTGCTTGACCAGTCGATGGCAAGCGTGACGTGGCCTTGGTGAGGCATCCCTGCAACTGTGACGAGGGAAACGCTTTTGTTGGGTTGCACTTGCGGATGATGTGTGCATGAAATGCCTCTCTTTTGAATTTGCCTTCTTTCTTCCTTTCTGAATCTGCACCAACGCTTTTTGCCGTGGAGAAACACTTCCCCCCCCCCCGCACTGAGCACCTGCAGTTTCACACCATACGAACGGGACGCGTACGCGCCTTCGCCACGCGGTTGACTTCCATTTCGTATCACGGAGCACTTCCGCCCTCCTCTTGCCTTTTCGTCTGCCTGTCTTGTACCGTCACCCGTGCTCAGAGTTTGCACTCTAAGGGAAAGGCACAGTTTTATCACCTGCGCTCTGCCATCAGCGCAGCTTGCTCACTGCGGGGTTCCACGCACGGCGTCATGGACGACGACGATTATTACTATTATGAAGACGAGGCGTACAACGACTATGGCGATGTTGAGGAGACATGGGAGACTCCCTTGCAGATCAAGTACGACGATGCGAAAGCTTCCATCGAGGCGAACCCCGATGTCAGCATTGGGTTACTCAAGGAGGTTATTGCTGAAGATGTGAACCATGGGCTGTGGACCTTCAAGTGTCTGAAGAAGCTCGCACGGGCATCGCGAAACGCAAAGCGGTACGATGAAATGATAGAATACCAGCAGCAGTTCTTATCGTTTAGCAGTCCAGAGGTGGACGACTCGCTGAAAATGAAGGGCGCCACCAAGTTTATGGACAAGGTACCTCGTTTGCCTGTGTCTTACCAGGAGCGCGCCATCGCGACAACGCTCGCGGCGTGCGAAGAGAATAGAGGGGTGTATGGGAAGCTATGGTTCCAGACGATGCTCCGCAGGGCGACGATGCTTCTTGACGCGAACGACGACGCGGCCTCCATTGCTGTGTTGGAAGAGGCACGTGCCTGGTGCGGTGAGCCAGCGCACGTATCGGGCAATGAACCGCAGGTGTGCCAGCTGTACGCTCTGCTGCTGCAGGCGTACACACGCACCGGGCAGTTCACCTTAGCCCGGGAGGCGTACTTCAGCGCCATGCGCGTTGACACCGCGAACGGTGCGCCTGTGCCGCAGCGCACCATCGCCGCCGTGTTGGAGTGGGGTGGTCACATGTACCTCCGCCAGGCGGACTGGCATGCCGCCTATAGGGCTTTCCACGCAGCGTTCCGCATGTACAGCGAGGCGGGGAACCCGGCGGCGGCCAGCACGCTGAAATTTGCCGTGGTCGCGGACATGATCTGCGGCGACCCGGTGGACTCCTTCGCCGCCAACGAAGGCAAGGCCAGTGCAGCGTCGCCAACCGTGCAGCCCATTGTGCGGCTGCTCCACGCCTTTCTGCGGACCGATGTCGCCGCCGCCGTGGCGCTGGTGCAGGATGCAAGGCACAGAGAAGTGTTCATCGACGACGCGCTGATGGCTCCATACGTGGAGCCGCTTCTATTCCGCCTGCGACTCAACGCACTCGTCAAGTACGTCACCAGCTTTACAACCGTTAGCCTCGCGGATGTTGCATCGAAGCTGTGCATGGACTCCGTGGAGGAGACAGCGGACTTCTGCACCTTTGCCATTCTCCAGCGTCTGATCGTGGCTTCGGTGGATGACACAACGAGCATGCTTATGGTGCACAGTACTGCCTCCTCCACGGAGATGCGCCGAGCGGAAGCCCTACTGCAGTGGTCAACCAAACTGCTAAACCCCTCTGCTTAGCTCTTAACGGTTGTTTTTGTGTGCCATATTCTTTCTCTGTTTTCTCAAGGAGACACCCGCTTGTGACGTCACAGTATTCTCCTCGTTTCCATGAAGAGGATGAAGAGATGAGCCCCGTGGTCCTCTACTGCCCACCCACCCCCCCCGTGGTCCAAAAGCTGTGCACTTACACATCTTTTCCTTCTTCGTTGGAGCAGGATAGCGCTCGTATTCTACTCCGTTGGGCACACCATTGCCACCTGTACACTGACCATCAAGAGAACAAAGAGAGAAAGTGAGATAGAAGAAGGATCGAGGTGATAATGACCAAAGCAATGCTCATGTGGCGGAGAAGGAGCTCTGTGCCTGGGTCTTCACGTGGGGAGGTACCTGGAAGTCGAGTCAAGTTCAAGAGAGCGGCACAGTGACGCATCCGGCACGCAAAGACGACCGGGGTAAAGGCGGTGTCGGCGGGTCGCACGTGCTCCGCGGAGGTCATCTGGCATCGCTCGTGCGCCATTTTTTAACCTGTTGCACTCTGGCCAGCGCTCGCCTTTTCAATACTGTGGGCAGCAGTGCATCAGTCTGCGGCATTTGGCGTGCATTAATTCACCATCATTCTTCCTCTCCATTAATACTCTTTCTTTTTCTCTCTCTTTATTATGCCTTCTTCAACTTCACACACACACAAAAAAAAAAAGAAGGTCAATTGGAACTCGGAGGATCAAGAACTCTCGGTTCTTTGGTTTGCATTCCTCATTTTCGTTTGGAGGAATTCCTCTCCTCATCGTCGAAGCTGCGGAGGACATCACGCTTATTGCAACGGGCTCGCTTTGCTGCTTCAAGGGCAAAGGGGAGAAAACTGGTCTCAGAGAGCCTCACACAGCCACGACGCGTGCAGCGGAAAGACAGTAATCAACCAAGACACCCCAAAAAAACAAACAAAAAAAACAAAAAAGGCTTCTGCATTGTGACAGAAAAGCACTGCATCATACATAGATTTTCCCCGCTCCCTCATACACAACATCGCGAGACACAAGTGAACGAAGGATCACACACGTACGCACATACGCACGCACCCACCAAGCACCACGGCACGCGCTCCCCTCGATCCGCGATGCCTCCACGCCAACCGACGAAAAATCGCATCAACATGCACGACATCGTCGCGCAGCCGTTGACAGCGCTTCCCGATGCGGTAGACGCCACGCTGCGCCGTCCAGAGATGCTTGACGAGGTGGAGATTGCGAGTGTTTTCCATGAGTGCTCGTACATCTTCCTCCGCGCAGAAGAGGCTCTTGCTGTCAAGGACGGCGAGGCCTTCTGTGCTCTGTTCAAACTCCTCTCGGAGGGCTTTGCGCACAGCGAGGCGTCCTTTGAGGAGGGCATCAAGACGTTCACTCTGCACGGCCCGCTACTGCAGACCGTCTACGCCCTGTTTCGTGTTGTCGTGGAGCAAGGTGCGTTGCCGATGCACAGCAGCGGCACCGTAGAGCTCATCCAGGTCGTGAGCAGCCTCTGCGACGGCGAGGCCATCAAAGACACATGCGGCTCCTTGTTTATTGACGGCCTCGCTGCCTTTCTCACTCGGGTCTACCAGAATGAGAGCGAGGCGCACCAACACTTTCACCTCCAACGTGGTGTGGCGACGGCACTGATTAACCTCGTGAAGGGTTCCAAACAGAACAAACTACGGCTGGCCTCATGGAAGTTTGTCGCGGACTGCTGTGCGCTTTCCGTGGATGTCTTCTTTCAACTTCAGTGCGTAGAGCTGCTATTTCGGGTGTCGCGGCAGAAGAAGAGCGTGCTCGCGCAACTGGGTGATGCGCTTCCCGCCGAGACGCTGGAGCAGCTGCGCAACCTCCCCAACGATGGCACCCTGTTGTCACGGATGACAAGCATGATCGAGGAGCTAAACGAGGGCCGCGCCAGCGTGCTGCGGTACTCGCTTAACCAGGTCGTCGCCGCCGATACCGTGCTCACTGAAGCAACCGATGCGTACTTCACGCCGTACTACTTCATTGTCATGGTGACCTCGTCGAACGCGGACAACATCACGATCCCCTACCGCATTATTCGCTCCGTCACGCTGGGCAAAGACGGACGCGTCATTATTAAATTGGAGGAGTTCCCCGTGAAGCTCGAGGTGCTGCTCAACCACACAGCGGGCATGGACACGGTGACGCTGCACATGTCCTTGGACTTGCTGGCAAAGTTTAAGCAATCCCCCATCCGGAACTGGATTGTCTCGGCACTCAACGCCCGCCGTGAGGCGGCCAAAGCCGCCGCCGCCGCCACCACCGCGGCCTCAACGGCCTCAGCAGCCGCCCCACCCTCGGCCCGCAAACGCGGCTCCGACGGCGACGTCTCTCCTGACGACGCAGACAACGGGAACGAGGAGTCTCACCCACCCGCGGCGGACCCCAAACTCTCCGTTAGCACAAGCGCGCTGGCCGTGGGTGCCTTTGCCCCTGCCGCCGCCACCACCAGCCCCGCCCCCACGAGCGACGCACTCCGCAAGAAACCACGAACGGAGCAGGACGGCGCGCTGGCGGACCCCGCAGCCACTGCGGCTGCTCTGCGAGGCATGATTGACGCGATTGCGACGCGGGCCACCGCGAAGGAGACGCACGCCATCTACACACAGCTAAAGCGCCTCATCGACGTAAAGACAGAGCTGCACAAGGGGCAGGCGGTGGGGGCACTCAACGAAGCCATGACAGGGATCCAGGGCAAGGTCGATGCAACGCGGAGAGTGGCGGAGGAGGGCCGTGCGGCGTGGCGAGGCACTGTGAGCGCAGAAGTGGAGCGGCTAGAGCATCACATTGGCGAGACACAAGGTATGGCTGCGGCGGCCGTGGAGAAGCTAAACGAGGACCTCCGCGGCATCAAGCAGAACAACCTTGCCCTCAATCAGCGCATCGCCTGCATCGAGGTGGAGCTGCAGCGGGCGCTGGAGGAGAGCCGCGAGATGGAAGCGGCGCAGGTGCGCGACTTGCGTACCCACTTTGACGGAGCGCTTGAGGCGCGAGAGCAAGATTTAGAGCAGCGCCTTCTTCAACGCACCAACGCGGCCGTGGTCCTCTATGATTACATGCAGTCATCCGCCACCCGAGGCTCGTTACTGTAGAAAGAGGCTCCGCATGGAGTCGCTCCTGTCGTTCTTGCTTTCACATGGATGGGGCGGCATAGGCGTGGGCGACCCGAATGTGGGTCTCACATACCCAGGGCTTCAGCGGCAGCGGGGAAAAAAAAAGGAGTCATCTGGGCTCCCTGTCCAACGCCAAAAAGCAGGGAAATACACTTTCAACCTCATACAAATTTTCTACCTTAATAGACAGCAGCACCTCTGTTTCTCTTCAGAGCAGAACACCTTTACATTACTTACATCTTTCGCGCCAACGCAGCAATATACAAAAGCGACGAAACGAGAAGAACGTGCCAGCGAACATCGCGCCACGGAGAGAGCACTGCACTTGTGATGTTCCTTTAGCGGTGACTGCAGAAGAGGGCGGCAGGTGCCGTTGCGGTCTCGGTTAATGAAGGGGGGCGCTGAGGGCTCCTGGCGGTTGCGCACCATCTCCTTCCGAGAGGGAGCCCCTCTTCTGTGGTGTCCTCTGGTGGGTACGGCCCCTTCTCCCCACCCCTCCCGTAGTGCCAGTGGTGAAGTAGGCTCCGTGGTGCCTTTCATGCCGACGATCTAGCAACGGTCTTCGAGCGCAATCTGGAGAAATATATTTTACCCATTTTGATGAGGGTATCATGAAGGTGTGCGTCTCTGCGTCTCTCACCGGTGCCCGTGTTCTTTCTCTTTCATTTCTCTTTCCTTTTCCTCCATCTTCTCCACCGACGGCGTGCCGTGAGTTTCCAAGGAGAAGATAATTGTAATAGTAGAACAATCAAAAACGTCTACAGGTACAATTCAGCTTATCGAAATTTGTTTTCATTGAGCAGCGGCTGACATTGTCTCCCCCTCTTTGTCAAGGTGCTGGTTTCCTTTGGCACTGCATTCCCAACGGACAGAGGACTTACGCGGCGCTAACACTGTCACCGTTGTGTCACTCCATGTCTTGGCTCGGGGACGCTTTGGAGATCCAGCCAACGCTGGACACGGTGGCGAAGCAGCAGGCGCTGCTGCCCGCCTCCAAGGCGTTTTCGCACTTCCCAGACAACAAGGTCTTGCGTGTGTTTCAGCTAGATGCCCTCACCGCTCAGGAAGACTTGGTGGAGATGCTCCGTGCGGCTCTTTTCCAAATTTTCAACATTTCTCCCTTCCAGTCCTTCCGGTTCGCCTATCAGGAGGAGATGATGCTTATACTGGACGCCGTGCTATACCGGCTGTCCACATGGCGCCGCGGCCAGTCCGTGGGCGACGCGATGCAGAACCTTGTGATGCGCGATGAAGTGCGGGCGACAGAGATGGGTCTGCAGAGCTCCGTCTCCTTGATCCCCAGTCTCGCGCCGAATCGTCGGCTGTTGCTTGTGCACGCGGTGCTTAGCATCCTCACTCCTTACCTCGCCCGAAAACTGCAACGGAAGATGCTGGAGGAGAACTGGGAGCGTGAAGAGCCAGGATCGACCAAGCAGCGGCTGTCCAAGGCGCTCCGGTACACAATTATTACGTGGTCCGTGCTGTCACTGCTGAACACCTTGCACTTCATGGCGACAGGTCAGTATCGGAGCTTGCTGGAGCGAATCCTGTCTCTCAAGTTGGTCTACGGCAGCCAACGCATGGTGCGCTTCACCAACATGATGTATTTCAACCAGCACATTTGGTGGACGACGTGGACTTCGTTACTGACGGTGCTCAACGTCGGGCGCTACTTCCAGCGCATGCTGAGCTCGGCCCGCCACTTCGCGTCTCCCAACTCGGCTGCCTTGACCAGTGACTCGAATGTATGCTGCGCGTGCAAGCAAATGCCGGTGCTAGCGCAGCGCTCCAACTGCGCGCACCTCTATTGCTACTACTGCATCAAGAGCCGCCTACTGGATAGCGAAGGTTCCTCGGGCTCGTTCCGCTGCTACCGCTGTGGTCAAGCAGTCCATAGCTGCTCACCCGCGTAGAGGAGAGACCACTATGAGAAGGGCGAACGGAAGCGGCGGCGGTCCTGCTTCTGAGATGAGGCCAACGTATACGTCTGCGAAAAATAAAAAAAGAAAGCAATATTCATGTCCCACTGCCGTGCTTGAATCTTACTTCTTTTCTGCAGGGCAGGTACGCCCTCTTTGCTTCTTTAGTATGTCCGTGGCGTCCTTCTCCGCTGCGTGTCTGCATCATCTCTGTTTACGCCATCCCACAAAGCCTTTGAGAGAGGGATTGTTCTGTTGATGATACCGGTGCTGGGACACGCTCCTGGCAACAAGATATTCTTCCCACCCGTGTTTTCGCAACAATTGCGTGTCCCATGCGGAACTTCCCTCTGTTATCCAGTACTACAATGCTGCAGATTGGTGAAGGACGAGAGGCATAGCGCCACGAGAACATGGAGTTCGGTTTTCAGATCGCAAGAGGCTGAAGCAAACGTATCTAAACCCTATGTGTTTTTCCTGCGACATCCAACCTGCACTTCCCCATCTTTGCGTTCGTCTATCCCTCGATTCAATGTGTCCTTGCTGGTGAAGAAAACACAGAAACACACCCACTAGGATTGCATACCCCTTTTCGCCTAACTTGAAAATATACATATCAGAACATACACAAAAACGTATAGAATTCAACAGTGTAGAGGGCACTCCGTTGCCGCCGAAACTCAAGCTCCTGCAACATATCTCCGCTGTGACGCAGATCGAGCTCGCCAACATGGACCCTGCCCTGGAAATATCTTCACCCTTCCGCAACGAAGCCAAGGCGAGCGAGGGCAACTACGACCAAGCAATCGACCACATCACCAATGGCGATGCCCCAGCCACCTACTGGGGCCTTGGTGGCAGTGAAGAGGCCGAGGGCGACATGGCTGGCAGTAGCAGCATCGCGGAGGTGTCCGCAGCGGAGCGGCGTACCGCGTGCAGCATGTGTGGCGAGCAGTCGACGGCGGCTGCGGTCCCCAAGGACGGCCTCTACCGGTGTCCCGCGTGCGTTGCTGGGCAGGAGCGGGAGGGTCGCCCTCGCGTCTTCCCCGTGGGCACCTTCAAGTGCTGCCCGACGGCGCGGGAGGAGGGCGAGGGCGGCGTGGCGTGCTGCGCGGGCTGTGGCGGCTGGTACCACATGCGGTGCGTCGGTCTCGCCCCGGACGAAGGGAACGGCCCGCTCCGGCAGTATGTCGCCTTGTCAACGACCAAGTGGTACTGCATAGACCCAGCGTGCTGTGAGAAGGCCCTCATCAAGCAGCTCAAGAAGAGCAAGAAGCTGTAACCTCTCGGCAACTGCGATAGTGAAGTGACAGAGAAGCAGGAGGGCATGGTCGCGATGCGTGGAAGCCCACGTCTCTCTGCTTCTTAGGTTTTGTGTTTTCATGGAGTGCTTGTACACAGTTATTTCTCTTCTCCTCTCTACGCAAAGTTCTTTGTTGTTATGATTGCCTGCTTAGCCGGGTGATAGAAGTCAATGCTGTGAATCCACACTGGAGAGACGGATCATTATACAGAAACAGACGAGTAACCCAACCGACGGTGCGTACCGCCTCCATGGCTGAAAAACCAGGCTTCTCTTCTCTTTTTCTTTTAGATAAAATAAATGTCAGCGAAGCGAAGGACGCTGCTCGTGCTCGCCCCGCTCGCACAACATGGGCATCAACCACGGCGTCGTCAAACCCTCGTTGCGAGAAATGGCAAACTTTGAGAATGGCGATGAACGCACATATCCCTGTATCGTGTACACTGATGGCTCCTTCCCCTCCTTATTACTGTTTGGCGTTGTTGGAGGGATTAAAAGACACACGAACCAAAGAAACCCGTCAGTTCACAGACACTACGGAAGCGCAAGTATTCCGGCAACCAAGCAACCTGGACTTTTCCCCCTCTTCTTCACAGTCAGAACCTGGTTGTCTTTCCCTGCCCCGTCCTCTAGACGTTACAGAAGTAGAACATGAAGAACACCCTCATCAGATTTTCCACTTCATCTCTGACTACCCTGCTTTTCCTCTGCCTCAAAGCGATACTTGTGTTAGAGGCAGACCCCCTGTGTGCACCATGGTGCTTCTCGCCTCAAAACTCCTTGCGGCAGCGCATGCCTTTTCGCTGATAATTCTCTGTCTTCACGCGTGTTTGACAGCAGCGGCATCACACCCTGTGACCACAGGTTCCGGACTATCCTGTTACCTCGCGACCGACTCTGTCCATTCTTCTGACATCACGCAGAGGGTGCCCGACGCTGACGTGAACAAGAGTATCGCTGTTCTTCCCCAGAGCATCATCGAGTGGCACACACGCGATGACCCACTTGGCGGCAGCCTTGTTTTCTCTTTTGTCACAATGTTGTGCCCTCATAACAGCGGAGGCGACCACGGTGCGTGTGCGTCTCCGCAGTATAGTCGTCGCCTGGCCCTCCGCTGCGACGTCGCACTCTCCTGCCCCTCAGGGACGGGCACTAACGTTCCCACGCTCCCGCAGCCGCTGCTCGCCTCCTCAGCCGTGGAGCTGACTGTCCTGCACCAATGTCAGTCTCGAGCGCAACGCTGGATTGTAGCGCACACACTGCGTTGGGCAACCACGGCTTGGCGCTGGACGAGTGCACCGCCTGCGATGGTCCCACAGTCTTTCCCAGGGCATGATCTCGCTGTTTCGCGCTTTGCAGAATACAAGCCGCACGGGGACACCACCGCACTGCCCGAGGCGGCGCTCCTTCTCCTGCAGTGGCACGGCAACCGCAGCTCTGAGGAGGGTCATCTGGTAGAGCTCCACTACACGGACAGGGCGTCTCCTGGCACAGGTACCACGTCTCCAACCCCCGCCGTCTCCACCTTTGTTGCCGCCGCACCATGGCTCCCCTCCGTAGAGCGCAGCAGTCTCACCTCCCTGTGCTTTGGGGAACCGCGGCGGTCGGGTCGACACGCGGCTGGGGGCGTCGGCGTTGCCCTCTGGTTCGATCACCGCCGGAACCAAAGCCTCCTGCACACCTTTGTGGTGGAGCCCTCCCCCTTTACGTTGCATCACGGCCGCACCACGCTTCTCTACGCGGCGGACAGCGACTCCTTCTCTCAGGCTGAGCCGTTCCTCCTGCCCACCTGCGGGCTCTCCCAGCGGTTCGTGTTTGACACGTGCACTGTACGCCCAGACGAGGGTAGCGTTAGGGCCGTCCGTATCCGCGTGATGGCCAGGGCCCTGTCTGCCATCCGCCGCGCTGCAGGTGCTGCGGACGGCGGCGAGATTGATTGGGCTCCTTGCGGAGTGGCGGCGTTTGAGGGCACCGTTGTATTTCCCACGGGTGGCGGTCGCCCCACTTCATCACCACTCCGCCTTGTCAGACAACGCCTCAATGCGCAGACAGAGGCACAACGATCGCGAACAGGGATTATGTCACACCGGTGTCGATGGGCCATGTCAGCGTGGTGGTCACGCGGCACGACGCTGGCGCTGACGCAACGTTTCTGCGCGTGGTTCTCCCTTACCCCGTGGGACCTGGGCCTCATCGCGACGGTCGCACTGCCACTGTGTGTGCTGGCCACCGCTGCACTCGGTTACGCCACGCTCGCCGTTTCACAGCGCACGCGTTCGCTGATGTGCTCCCCAGCATCGCGTCCCTCGTGAGCACTGGTCGTGCGCTGCATTGTGCTTACCTTTTCCCCTTTCCCTTTTCTTGCTTCTCTCCTTTCGCTTGTTTGTGTTCCTCTGCTATTTCTTTGGTATATCTGTGTTCCCCTTCCTCTCTCGTCTTCCTTCTGTTGTATCTTGCGTACGTGCCCTGCAGTGCTGCGCAGATCACCAACAAAGGAGAGGTGCAAAAAAAAAAAAGTGATCATGAAAAAGAAAGAGCATAAGCAGGATAACGGGACCCATCCCCGAACGATTTACTCACCAGAGGCGGTTCGCTTCATCACGCGCGGTGCTTGAGGGAGCCAGCGATCGCGCTCCATCCTCGGCGGCCTCTCCTTCAACACACGGGCAGATGAAAGCGACTCGTCTTTTTTTCTATGTGAAACTGTGTCCGTTGCCATTTGTGGAAGTGCCATTGCCATGTGACGGCGCTCTCTCTCTCTCTATCTTTCTCTCAGATCCTCCTCTCTCCTTGGCCCCATCAGGAAGCCGCGTCTTTCCCACTGTATTGCTTTTCGTTTTCCTTGTTGTTTGTTCTCAGCAAGTTGCTTGTTGGCAAAGAGGCACTACGGTCACCGGACCCTTCTGTTCCAAAAAAAAAAAGAAGAGAATAGGTCCCATCCCGGCTTCAGCGAGTCGTGTGTAGACATGGAGAACAAGGCGCCTGGCACTGAGCCCCGCCCGGAGGGTTACAACGCGGGGGCAGGAGGGCAGGCCCAGGAAAACTTCTTTCACCCCAAGCAGAAGATGGGCACACAGAATATCCAGCGCGCCGGCTTGCGGTCGGCGCGGCGGGTGGGCTTCTGGTTTGCCGTGGGGGCCATTCTGGTGGTGCTCGTCCCCACCCACCTTGGTCCCCTCTACGTGCAGTACGTCGCAGGCAACGAGTGGCTGCAGCGCGCGAAAAAGTCGATTTGGCAGCGCCGGAATGAGAAGGACTTTGAGCTGTTCATGACGCAGCGTAAGAACACGTGGAGGGAGTGGCTGGGCCTCAAGCACTACAACATTAGTGGCGATACCAACGAAGGGGAGATCCAGCGCTACAGAAACAACTCGGAATGAGCGCGTCCTTCGAACTTCTTTGCCACAACGACGACGCCAACAAAAACATATCTATAACATTTCCCCTTTCTGTTGCTGTTCCATCGCACCCATTTTTCCGACCACTTATCTTTCTTTTATGTTTCACCCGTATGAAGAGGCGGAAAGGTGCGGGGATGACACATCTTTCGTTACCCTTGCTGTGTCTGTGTGGTGGCACCTGGGTTATCTTCCCCCGTTTCTGAGGCTGCGCTGTCTCTGTATTTGCGTACGCACCGTGATGCTCACCTCACGGGCGCCATCTCAAAGGCGTGCGTCTACTATCTCCTACTGCTGTCTTGTGCGTGATCTGTTCACACTTTCTTTACACAATGCTCGTTAACCAAATGAAGAACAAAAAAAACTTCAAAAAATGCCTAGAAAAACGAGAAAAGCGCGTAGAGGGCATCTCAGAGGCGCCAAAGGAAGCACCATTGCCATGGGCTGCTACGTGAAGAGGAACTGTGTGGGTCCTTGACTATGGCATGCCAGAGGAAGAGAAGTCGCTGTGGTGGCTCACTGGATTGTTGAGATATCGCCAAGGCGACGCTTTCCCTTCTCAGCTCTCCCGCGGTGGCCCCAGGTGGCAAGGCGCTCTCGACGAAAAAAAAAGGAGACAATAACAGGAGAGACATTGATGAGCGTAGAACACAAGAAAAATATATGAGAAGAGGCGTGTGCGCATGTTTCCCGGTCCTCATGCCCACGCCCGCATTAGCGGCTCACTGATGTGTGCGTGTGTGGCGCGTATAATGTCTATCTTTCCTTTCCGTTCTACACACCGTCTAACGAACGAACAGAAGCGCGAGAACGTTTATATATGACACTCTCCCTTTATTCCAGGCTACACACTCATGTCGTCTTCTCCTCTTGAGCGCGCCCGGCGTGGCGCCGAGAACGAGGCACGGGAAATGGTGGCGGACGCAGAATCGCCGCTGGCCCAGCGCCACGTCAGGGATGGCCTGCGGAAGAACAAGCTGTCGTGGATCCTTTACGCCCTCGCACTCACCGCGCCGGCAGCCTTCTTGTTGTCGTTTTACTTTTCAAAAATGGGAGAGATTCGGCGCAACTTCAAAGACCCCTACGCGTTGCCAGAGGGCTTTGACCCGAACACCGGCACTTTTTCACCACCACCGCCACTGAACGGATCTGCACCGGCAGAAGCACCTGTGGTACCCACACCAAAGTCGCTGGTACTTGGTGACGAGCCAGGGGCCTTCAATGCCCGGGGAAAGAAGCTCATGAAGGAGCAGTCCAAGGACGAGTGGTAGCACTGCGGGCACAGGTTCGTTGGTTCTTTGCAGAGACACACCTTGATGCCAGCAGCACCGCTGTGACCGCGTGTGTTGCTTGCGTTTGTCGGTTGGTTGCCTCTGACTGCTCGGCGAGGCGGCCTACCTCTGCCCCTGCCGTTGCCCATTTGTTTCAGTGAAAGCGGGCGAGCCGCGTGACTCGCCACATGCCTTTGGTGCCTCATGTTGGACACTTCCTGTCCCCACGATGGACAAATTCCTTCCTTCTTCCCACCATATTCACACAGCGACGCACGTTTATAATTGCCTCGCATACAACTGACGTACTCGCCATGAACCGTTCCGCAAAGGAGTTGGGGAGAGGGGAAAGCAAGTCAATCTCAAAATGTGCTGGTGCGCTTTAGGGCTTTCGCTTCTCCCACCAAGGCCACAATTCCCTCCATCTCTTCTCCCTTCTTCCTCCATGACTTCCCTCTCTTATCCCTCCTGGTTACGTGTAGTCACTCCCTTTTCTTTCTCCCATTGGGCGGCTTCCACGCGGGTGGTGTCCCATAGCGGTTCTGTCACCATCTCGTCACTGCTGCGTGTCTACCAGCCGTGTATCGCTCTTCTTTCCGTTGCCAGCAGTGGTTGACGTAGCGTTCTGACAGAGTTCACGAATGAACACGCCAGGATCACGAAATGTCTTTGTCGAAGTCTTCCGGGAGACGTTCCCCAAGAAGCTACGGTTTGACAAACCGAGCCAGATCCTGTACGCGCAATGTCTGTCCGTGTCGAAGCGGTACAAGCACAAGAAGTATATTCCGCGAGGTGAGATTGAGGACGTGCTGAACCAATACGTTAGCATGCCAGGGCGGCCGTGGCTTCAGCTACCGGTCATCCGGCAGCTCCTGCTTGTGCGTATCATCAATGCGGGCCGCAGTGCGGTGGGCCACCCTTCGTGGCTGTACACTCGTGCCGTTGAGGAGGAGCACGGGAAGATTAAGTTGTGGATGGACCAGCAGGCCAAGGCGGCGGCAGCACGCACCGCCTCCTCCTCGTCACCCTCCTCGAGGCGGCGGTCGGCCTACGCGGCGCCAGCGTCGTCAGCGTCTTCCGGGGCTGCTGGTCCCTCCTCGCAGGCCGCGGGCCGACTGGCGAACATGGTGGAGCGGGAGCGCTTTGAGAAGGAGGTGCTGGGTACTTTCCACGTGGCAACCATGTACCAGCGCATGGTGCGCGCAGGGGTTGGGGTCGCGCTGTTGCTGCTGCTGCTCACCTTTGCATCTGTGAACACCGATTACGTGGTTTACCTCTACTGTCGGTACTGGTGCCGCATGGATCGCACCGCTGTGCTGGCGTGGATGCGGGAAATCACACAGCGCCACACAACGGCGGAGATCCCTGAAGCGTACAAGAGCATCTTGCCGTCACCGTGCTTCTCTTACCAGAACGAGAAGGGTGTTGTGTGCTACGGAGTGAATATGACTGAGCTGGTCTCTGCGGAGAAGGGTATCACGGTGGTTTGCATTCCCTGTCCCCAGGTTGGTGAGAAGACCTTCTTTGAGCAGGTGGGTCAGGTATCCATCATCAGTGACGCTGTGGTGATGGAGGGGATTCGCTTCGAGGATATTGATCGCATTTCCCCTGCCGGCCTGCTTCCCCTCAAGGACAACACGTTCCCTGCGTTGGGAGTGCATCATCGTTTTCTGGATATCCTGCGGACAGGTGCCACCGAACCACCGATGCTGTTCCCAGGTGGTGCGAGTATCAGTTGGAAGGCGTGGCTGCAGCAAGTGTTCATGCCGTTTGAACTGCGCTGCGTCTACAAGCCGACGGAGCTGTCGGCGACCAAGGGCGAGGCCCGCGTTGGCTGGGGCCGTCTGCGGGAGGTAATTGACACCCACTCCGCGGCAGCCGCGCCAGCCACGAGCCACGACGCCCCGCATTACGTCATTGCGCTTCCCTGGACGGTGAATCAGATTGTGAATATCGAGGCGAGCCTCGTGAAGTACGGCTTCAAGGTCAAGAACGTGTTCCCGCTTCACTGGATCGCCGAAGATCACCTTGGAGAGACCTTTTGTGATTACTATGGCATTCAGTAGGCCCACAGAAGGGCGTTTGGGCATGTTCACAGGTGTGTGTGTGTGTGTGCATGAGTGCCCGCACTCCTCCATGTCCCCATGTTTTGTTGTGTTTTTGTCTTTGATCTCTCTCAGTCACACACCTCGTTTCTTCTCCAGTCTTTCGCTGGATCTTACCCGTAACGCTCGATTCTTGCCAAAGGAACAAAAGACAAAAACAATAAAGAGAAGCCCACGCACAACAACCATCAAAGGCAGGAACAAGAGAGGTGTGGCCTGCTTCATTATTGTGATTTTACGTTATGTTTCGAGACTGTTTGCCTTATGCTTATCCCTCCAGGCGGACGAGGCTACCACGTGATCTCCAGCACGCGTGGCGACACGGCTGTTCATGACAAAGCAGACAGCAATGTGTGCTGTGCGGGGAGCGTGTTGACGTCTGTTCTCATAGGGCTTGTGTCCGTTCCGGTTATGATTTGCTCTTTGTTAGCGTCAGAGCAGTGCGCGTGGGCGAAGCTGACGTCACCCATACATCTAACTTTTCTCGCCTCACGTCTACGGTGCGATGGCTTGTTCGTCGTTCCTTTCCGATCACCCTGTAGCAGTTGATTTGGCCTTCCCACGATTCATTTGTTGCTAGGGGCTTCGTTTTCATCTTTTCCCTTTGTGAACACTGGACACACGCTCTTCTGATTCCCTGCCCCTGTTGCCGTCGATAATAAATTCTTGTTCTTCTTTCTCCTCCTAATTCCTCTTCATAGTGCACAGTTATTCTTTTAACGGAGTCTTAGCGCTGTGGCGGGTGTGATAGCATGCGAGCCTTTACACCGCGAAGGATCGGCAATGTGTACACCTTCTTCCATGGCAGAATTGTCGTTGGTCCAGATTGGAATGTCATGTTGGTGACCACAGGTTTCATTCTCATTGGTTCCTTGTTGTTTGTTTGCTATACCAACACCGTTGACAGCGCGCGCGTGGTGGTCGGCATCTTTAGCTCCCTTTCCTTGCTCCTTCTCTTCTGTAGTGCTCTGCGCGACCCGGGTATATGCCCCAAGGAATTACCGCCACCGATCGATGCGCCACCTCACGAGCCACTGGAGGCCCGCGTGCCCTACACGAACTTTGACGGCACCACGGGCATGGCAAGGCTAGAGCGTAAGTGGTGCTACAGCTGTAACTTGTATCGCCCCGTCCGTGCCGTGCATTGCCGTTTCTGTGATGTGTGCGTGTGTCGCAGAGACCACCACTGCGTGTGGACTGGGCAGTGTATCGGCGCCCACAACTACTTACCTTATTTCTGCTTGGTCTGGTGCTCCTTGGTCATGACGCTCACCGCCAGCATCGGGGGCATCATGAGCCTGTCGCGTCGCGCTGCCGCCATCGCGAGGCAGCAGGCGGCCGACCACGTGCCCAAGGAGGAATGGAAGAATTCGTTCGGTGCGGCTATCACGGAGACGTACTGTGTTGAGATTTTCCTTCTTACCTTTAGTATCCTCTGGTCCATGTTGGTGGGCTCGCTGGCCACGTACCACCTGTACTTAGTCTTGAACAACAAAACATCGGGAGACGACGCCCGACGCGGCGGGGACGGCGGTGCGTGCTTCAACCGTGGCAGCGTTCTGCGCAACATGCGCGAGGCCTTCTTTCCCCCCACCTCCGTCATGTACGAAGGCGGCTCTCTCGCTGGCAATGCGGACGAGTGGACCATCGCTGTGGATGAGGAAGACAACGATGCGGTGGGCCCGCAGGTCGTGCCGAATACGTTGGTGGTGACGGAGCGCTCACGGCGGCGTGAGACGGAGGATGTGTTGATGGGTAGCCTTTCACAAAGAAACTCTCCCACCGCGGAGACGGCGGGGCACGACGGTGAAGTTGCTGTTGCTGTTGATGCCTCTCGTAAGGCTCTCAGTAAGCAGCTACGGAGCGAGTGAGCACATACGCAGAGTCGCTGGGTACCGAATGTGGAACCTTCTTTTCCTTTTGGTTCTCGCTGTGGGCCGCCTCGTGTGCTCCTTGTGGTGGTAATTAAGCGTTGGGTTGGTCGACAGGTGCGGCGTCACCGCTGGAAGCGACGGTTTTTTTTTTTTTGTATTTATTCTTTCCCTCTCGCCGTTCTTCCTTTTTTGCTCGCTCTCTTCTCTCTCCTTCGTTGCGCAGATGTACGGCGTCTATTTTTGGAAAGCAGGCGCCATGTCTCTCGTTGCGTCGTCGCCGCTGTGAGCCACCCAAAGTGGCATGGGCTTCCGGTTTTCCACCCTTTCTTGCTTTGTCTTCGTTGCTTCCCCGGTCGATGATGAACCATGTGCGCATTCGTGCTGCCTTGCCGCCTAGCGGTGGATAGGAGGCGAGCTGTTTGGCTTTCCTACGCCCACGAACCTATGAACTTTGTTTGAAAAGAACATTAAAGGCTCTCCGTCGCAATAACGAAGAATCTCAGGAAAGACGCACGTGCGTTTTCTGTGACTGGTGGGCCTTCTGCACCCGCTCTGCTCACACCAAAGCGGATATGCAAAGGCCCTTTCGTTGCGGCGTACGTTGGTTTCAGGAACCTCAAGCTTGCCAAACATGTTTTGCGGGCTCACTGCAACTACGTACGCTTCCTTCCTCCCCTTCTCCACTGTTGACACCACCTTTGCCTTGTTTCCTGGCGTGCGTGACGGGCGATGCTGTCATGACGCAACGATGCGTTGTCTTTCTGTCTGTCTGTTCATGTAGAAGGAACAGTACATAGCTCCCGTGGAGAGAGTGGGGTTTCTTACCGGATCTCCTCCTTCCTTTTTCTATTCGCTTGTTGGCTCATTACAACCACGCAGTGCTCCAGGCATCAACGACCAGAAAAGAATACTCGATAGCGATTCTCTTGCCTCTGGTCCACTTGCTTATTGCCTCGTTTCTCTTTTTGGCTTAGACCTATTGGTTTCCCCAGCCGGAAAACAGCGTCGTCGATCGCTGTAACGACCATTACGCGGTAGAGACGAAGCGAGTTCGCAAGACTGCCATGCAACCCGCTACCGCTCCCTTTATCCTTCGCGCCTTGTGCAAGGATGACTTCATTACCGAGACTCGCCTCGCGCAACCAGCGACGGAGCTCATGACCAGCACGCTGGGGGCTCAGCTGACCAACCGCTACGATGCACACATCGTTCCTATTGCCCGGGGTCTATATACCTTTGCATCAATGAACATGGGACAGACCATTGGCGAGGAGTTTTGTGACACGCTGGCCGTCACAAGGGGCCACCCGTGGCGTTCCGTTGGCCTCGTCAGACGCTTTCTGCTGTCCGTGCTTCAGATGGCGGAACCTTCCGTCCTGTTCCTGGCTGCTCGCCGGCTGTTTCCAGACGTGCCCCCGCACGACGTCGCAGCCAATGTTCACCGCGTCGTGCGTTGCTTGCTGTTCCTGTTCGAGCGTTACGCGACGCTACCGCACCGACTTCTCTCGATTCGCTACTTGAGTCTCAAGCCATCGCGCAGTCTACCGGACAGCGACGGCGCGGCGGGCTCGTACTTTGTGCTTGGGCTTGTGTTACTTGTAGAGCTCGTGGTGCGGCTGTGGCGGTATAGCAAACAGCGCGCGGCAGCGAGGGCGGAGGCAAAGGCAAAGGGCACGGAGGCGTCGGGAGCACAGGCGGAGATTTCCTCCAGCGACGATGACAGCGAGGCAGCTGCGGCCGCGGGGAAGTGCATGTTGTGCCTTAGCCATCGCAGGTGCCCGACGGCGACACAGTGCGGCCACGTCTTCTGCTGGCGCTGCATCGCTGAGTGGATTCAATCGAACCCCAAAGACGCCATCTGTCCCTTCTGTCGCCAGCACATCTCCATGCAGTCCTTGGTGCCCCTCTTCTTCTACGTCGCAAAGGAAGCCCCGCGGGTGGGCTCTGCCACGAGTGAATAAGGACACCAAACCTGTCCCTGTCCTATTCTCTAACGGTACCTCTACAGATGCTAGCAGGAGTGCTATTGGCTTGATTTTTTTCCGCATCATTGGCGTCACACCTCTCAAAAGATTCTTGTGCTGAATATCCACGCGAAATCAAAAAAGAAAAAAAGGAATGATGATAGATAGAGCCTCAACCCCGCCCCCCACCCCTTCCTCACATACACACGTGTTCGTGGACGTCACCCACCCACAACAAGCCACCTCGCTCCTCCGCAGCACCGAATGCATGTGGTCAAGGGAAGCCATCAGTACAAGTCCAAAGTTTGTTCTGGTGAGTTTGCCTCACTTCCAGGTAAGGGTTAGACGACACGTGGGCTCGTGGTGCGCGACCCCAGACGGTGTGGGGCAGTTTCTCGCCTGTAGAGGGTTGGGAAGAAGTTGATGCTATCAAGACACGCTGCCTCACCGTTTCAAGGAACCACGCTGACGTCCCCCATTCTGTTCCTCCTGCTGCTTCTTTGTGTACATCCTCGAAGTCCGCATCGCGCTTTACTTGAAGAAGAACACGTAGACGACAACGAAACAACCACGTGTGCCACCCGATCCCAAAACCACTCTACTAGCGTAATATTTGCCTTTTCTATCTGCAAACAAAAAACACAAAAAACCAACGCTTTTGCTTCCCCTCGCTTCTGGGATTGGCGCAGCATGGCGGACCTCACAGAGGCTGAGCGACGCATTCGCGCAGGCGCTAAGGGAGGAGAGATTCTGCTCAGCGGCCTCGGGCTGACGACGCTGTCACCCCTCTTGCCTACCCTGAAATCTGCACAGGGCGTGAAGGCGATTGATTTGTCAGACAATGCCCTGACAGAACTTCCGGCGGACCTTGGTGACGTTCTTCCGTTGGTGGTGCGCCTCAACATGGCCGCCAATCCGATCCGCAGCGTGCGCACCGTGCTTGTGGCACTGCGTGGCCTACCGGCGCTCCGGGATCTCTGGATTGATTTGCCCCTAGAGACGGAGGAGGACCAACTCATCGTGGCACTACCCAACCTCGAACGCTTCAACGGGACGTCCCTCGTGGACGACAACGATGACGCCCCTGACGCGGACCCCAGCGACGGGGCCTTGCCACCGCAACCAACATCCCATGCGACGCACGAGCGGCCCATTAGCGGGCGGCGCGGCAGCTCCCCCTCCGCCGCGTATTGGACCGCCGAGGCCACGCAGGCGATCGAGAACCTGTTTGCGGAGGTTAGCGAGGCGTCCGCGGGCGGTACACAACCAGACGAATTCTTCGATTACCTTAGCCGCGTCACAAAGCACGTGACCTGCCTGACAGCGGCTGACGACGACCCTCTGTGCCAGGAAGGCGAGGTGCTCAAGGCGCGCCGGCTACTGTTCCAGTACTGCTTTGAGGAGATGGCCAAGGCCGTCGCGCGTGCGGACCCAGCTCTTGGCCGAGGTGTGGAGGCGGTATTGCAGTACGCGACCACTCTGATGGATGACTCCGACACGCACTGGCGTCGCATCTTCCGTGACCGTGATGCTCGACTAACGCTCATGAAGAAGGACATGAAGGACGCCATCAAACAGATTGAATCTCTCATGACACAGGTGGGCGAGTCTGCTGCAGGCGCGAAGGCTGACAGCGTCCCCGTTGCGAACTTCCGGCCTGTCCGCAGCAACGAAGAACGCGGGCGTGAACCAGTCACTAGAAACCAGGAGGAGGAAGATGAGGAGGTGTCTGATGAGACAGCGCTGCAGGCACAAGGAGACCCATCTGCCCGGCACCGTGGCCGGGCTGCGGCTCCCCCCTCTGCAGCACTGGTTGACTACGAGCGCCACACCGCGTCACCAGGACGGGTGGCGCACGGCGCTCGTGGCCTGAACCGCAGTGGCTACGGTGGAACACCTGAGGGGCGGCGAGTAGACAGCACTGGTGGCAGCGGGTCGCGCAACGTTACGGGCAGCCGCTCTCGAGTAGACGCCAGCACCACGGAGGCCGTCCCGCGCGGGAAGGTCTTGACGTTGAAGCAGCTCAAGGACACCATTGAGGACATTTACGCGTCCAAGACGAAGTACGACGCCAAATGCAAGGAGAACGGCTTACCACGTGAAACAATGGAGCAGCACATGTACACCTATCTCAACCAGCGGTACGGACTGAAGGAGATTATTCAGGATTGGGCCACGGCGATTGCGCGTGGCATCCGGCGTTATGCTGCAGATGACAACGACGTGGCTGTTTTTGGTAAGATTCTTCGCAACGACATTGATGAGGAGTTCCGTTACGTGCAGCGCCAGGTCCGGGACACCGTTCGCGAGCTGGTCCGCGCTCAGATCAAAGCAAGACGCCCGCTGAAAGGGGATCGCGAGATCAACGAACAACTGGAGAGAAAGATGTCTGGCGCACTTTCAGAGGAGGAATGGGGCGATGTGGTGCGGTACATGTACAACAAGAACGACGCTGCTACATTGGTGGCGCTGATCCGCAAGACCATCTACCAACAGACCCTCCCCAGTCGCGTCCGTCGTCAAGGAAAGACGGCGGCGTCGTCGTCATCGTCAGAGTCGTTCATCCCGTACAAGGATCTCGTTCACCTCTTGCTCGACTTCCAGCTGGAGGGCCACGAGCGCTTCTTAGCAGAGTACGTCTCCATTTTCCGCCGCTACGACCGTGACGGCAACGGCATCGTCAACAGCGAAGAGTTCAAGGCTATCGTGCGCTGCATCGACAACGAAAAGAGCGAGGAGGAGGTAGAGGCCATGGCGAACCTCATTGACCCGTTTGGTAGCCAACTCATCACCTTCTCTGAGACTGTTACCTTCCTCAGCGACGAGCTTGTTGCCATGGCACAGGGGTAACCTGATAAAGGGAATCCCACCAGCGGAGAAATATCCTGGTCGTTCCTCCTTCACACTTGGAAGGGAAAGGGAACGGTTCTGCTTTCGGTCTTCGTTCTCCTCACGCCAGGGTTGGTGAAACGTGAGCGTGTGTGACCTGGGCAATCCTTGCACCGTAGACCCCCTCTCATACGACGAGGGAGCGCAAGGGTTGGGGGAACGACAGGCAGCAACGTTTCACTATTTGTCTTCCTTCTCTGTCTCGTTGCATTTATTCATTCGCTCATTTGGCGCAGCTGCCCTTGCGACCTATCTGTCACATGGAGACATGCGTGAGCTCACTCCCATTTATCTGTACCGTTATCCTTTTTGTTGGCATCCCTGTGACAAGATTCTCTCCTCTATCACCCATGGAAGCTCATACGGCAGCATCCGTGAATCATGCGCTTGTAGACCTCCACGACAGTGATTCAAAATGAGTGCTGTCGTCACAGAGGAAGAAAAAAAAAGAGAAGAAGCCACAAAAGACACACATCACCATCACTACCACAAAAGGAATCATGTAGACAATAGTGCCAATACAGATAGAGGACCACGTCGAAGAAGGAGATGACTGTGTCAGCAGTGAGGAATGCCTACGCCAGTAAGTCCAACTGCGCATCATTCTTGGCCGACGGCTCGGAAGTGCCTCGTTTTACAGATGCTATTCCTCCGGTGCAGCGTGGCGTGCCGAGGTACAGTGTCTATCACCCCACCAGCCCTTCCCTCTCGCAGCGTGTCAAGCGCCGCAGACAAACACAGAGTAAGTGCATCTGCCAGGGAACCGCTTCTCTGGGCGAGCAGTGACACTCGCATGGACGAGAAGACACGCACCCACAGAAAATCGCTCCGACTGCGAGTGAGACGCGTCTACCAGAACCTCCGTTGTGCGTGGCATGTTTCTCTTCACTAACGCTCCTCCTCCTCCCCATCGCACATGTGTGCTTTAGTGCAACGATTGTTGGCCATCTTATCGTAGCTTATACGCTTCCTCTTTCTCTTGCTTGTGTGGCGCGATTGCTTCGGCGGCGCACCTTTCTATCGGACACTTATTCGTCGCCAACTTTTTTTTGTTTTCCCAAATTGCTGTCCCCCTACACACTCGTGCCTGTTCCTGTGTGCGTGTGTACCACGTCGTTGCCCCAACAGCAAAGGACAACTGTCTCGTGAAATGGACGAGTTTTCTGTGTTGCCTGCCAGTGTTGGCGTCTGCACCAACGTGGTGTCACTTCCCAACTTACCAGACGGGATCATCTCTAACGCGGAGCTGACCGAGTGCTTCCTGAATGCGCGCCGCAGCAACACACACACGCAACCGCTGCCCAGCGACGAGAAGGCCATCAAAAAAATCATGTCTCGTCTGGACTCCTTCCACTCGTCTCAGCTTACCCCGTTTCTGTACGGCTACACGTACCCCAACCAGCCTATCCCTGCCAGTGTCCTCAACACGATCCGCACGCTCTGCGTCAATTCGGACAGTGACTGGGCGTACAAGTGCCAAATGCTTGCCTTTGATATCCTTTCGAGCGAGCTGCAGGCGAAGGGCTCTGGCATGATTCCGCGAGCGAAGCTTGACGATCCCATCGCCCTCGCGCAGCTCCGGCAGGCAATTCCTGGCATGAAGCGGGTGCCCCAGGTCAGCGTGAAGCAGCTGAACTTTAAGTTCGTTGGTGTCTTCTCCAACGACCCGGCGGTGAATGAGGAACTGTTTGCCGCCACTGTGAAGATCCAAAACAAGGGCGACCATGCCTTTACGATGGAGGTCGCGCAGACGCAGACTATCATTGATGGGGTTAAGGTGGAGAACCGCTTTTTGCAGAGCTCCCTCGACAAGACGGAGCTAAGGCGCGGCGAGTCCGTCGATGTGAGGCTCACCGTGAAGGAGGCCCCTCGGTCTGGTTTCACAGAGTTCCAACAGATGCTTGTGATTTCCGTAGAAGGCGTGCTCAAGCTTTTCGTCACTTACTCCGTGGTGTCCCCCCGGCAAGGCATCTTTGGTCAGCGCTTTCCTGCCTGCCTTCCTCTGCGCGTGCAGAACTCCCCGCTTGGGGTCTACTCCGCCCCACTGATGCTGCAGATATTCAAACATGTGTTCATTCGTCAACAGGGCCTGTCGAGTCCGTCGGTGATTCACCTCATGACGGACCGCGCCGCCAACTATCGCGCGCACAACCAGGAGACGATGCGTGAGGTGCTACGCGCAAAAGATATTCTGGTGGAGCAGGTCAACCTCACGGACGTGCTCAATAGCTATTGGGCATCGCTGCCAGATGCAAGGAAGGCCCCAGCGGCACGCCGGTACCAGCCCCCTGTGTCAACAGCGCAGCCAGCTGGATACCTCCCCGGGATCGACTTGCCCACCGGGTCGACCTCCTCGACTGCTGCGTTTTTCCCCAACGCGTACACCAAGCTACCGGACTACCTCACCAAGGCACCACCAGATGTGACGATGGGGCTGATTCTCCTGTGGCTGAGCGAGATGGATGTGAGCGTCTTCGAACTTCGGTTTGGCAATGGCGATGCTGCGAGCTACCTCGAGGCGATGCCTCCCTATCTACGCGGCATCGTCATGTGGATTCTCGATCTCTGCGGCGCGTTACTGCAAAACAAGGCAGTCAACGGGGCTACGGAGCGCGGACTGGCCATCACGTTTGCCAGTGTGCTCATGCGACCGGATGGCGAAGCGGCCGAGGCGGACGGCGACGACGGGGATAACGCAAAGATGGATGCAGGCGCCACAGAGGCCTTTGCGACAGACGCATTCACGCAAGAAACAACAGGCGCCTCCGCGAAGCACCAGCGGTCCCTGGCGAGAGAGGTTAGCATCCGTCAAACCGCCGTCACGTGTTTCCTGAACTGGATCCGCTTGTATAACGTCCGCTTCGAACGCGCGCTGTAAGATCTGTGTATGCCTTGGTAAACCATTTGCTGCTGCTTCTGCTCTTGCTCTTCTTCCCCTTTCTTTGGTTCTATGACCTATTCCCTTGGGGAGTAGACCGTACGCAAGTCCAATTGTGCGAAACGAAGAACGCGGGACGGGTGCCCGCTCTGATGTATATTGTGGGTCTCATGCTCCTGTGTTTGGCGATGAGGGACCCAGCATGCACCAACGGTGCCTCTCGCGCGTGTGTGCGCAGCGCGCTCAGCCCACTCGAAAAGAAGATGCGAGCCTGAGAGGGCAGGACAAGAGTCGAGTCGAGCTCTCCGAGGGAAAGAAAAAACAAGAACTATGTTGCTGACCTTCCTCCCACAAGGAGAGAGTGCATCGTAGTCAACGGACATTTCTATGTAAATGTAAACAAGAGCTGTCTTTGTTGATAATTTCGCATGTATTTCTCTTTCCTAGTCTCACGCTCGCGTACTCAAGCCGCGCTTAGCACACGGATCGCGACCTCGACAAGTCACGTACGTTTCGTCGCAGCAAGATAGTTTGAATTTCATAGGTTGTCCTCCGTCTCTCTCTCTTTCTCTCTTTCGCGGTGCGGTAGCCTTTTAGGGAGTGCCGCAAGCGACGAACCGGACTGCCTTCACGCGGAAAGAGGATCGTGCCCACGTCGACAGGGTCGTTTCTATCCCCTCATCCCTTCTCCGTTGCCAACACACCCGCGTGTAGGCTGACGAGTCACCGTCGACGCTTGCAAACTATGAGCGACCCAGCGATCAGCGCGGTGCCTCCGCACCCGACGGAGATGGCCTCCCCGCCGTCCACACCGAAGCGCCAGGTGCACCCCCTTGCGAAAGCAGTAGCCCGTCTCATGTCCCCCATGTCGCTGCAGGACCAAGAGGCTGCCAGCTTCTGGTGCACCACGATCTTTGCTGGCTCGCTGCTCGTGTCTTTCCCTATTGCCTACCGCTGGGAGAGCCTCTTTGTGTGCATCTGGAGCGTACTCTTCGCCACACTGGTAGCGACGGTGGTCTGCGTACCAAACTGGAGGCAGCGCCCGGACGCGAAGCTGAGATTTGCCAAGGACAAGGATGTGTGGGATTACTATCAAGAGCTGAAACGAATGCGCAGTGACACGACGGCTGCAGTAACGCCCGGAGGTGGTGAGGGCGAAACAAAGAAGGATGCGTGACATGGTGCGCTGATGCCCAACTCGTTTGTGAGTGTGGTGCGACTGACGATCGCTGCGACGAGGGGCTTGGCGCTGCCGGCATTCATGTGTGTGTGTGTGTGTGTGTGCGTGTCACGCCAGATGTCCAAGCTTTTACAATTTAGTGGCTGCGCTCCGATACTGTCTACATTGCAAAGCTGCACTTCCTTTCGGTGAGCAAACAACAGAAAAGGGAAGAGAAGAAAACAAACGCGTAGAGGTCACTGATGCCAAACGGCCGTACTTGATCCGTTGTCTAGGAACCACCTGTTCCTCGCAGCGCATAACCAGGGTAAGGGAACAGCTAATACGCTGCCTAGCAAGAGGTGAATGGATGATCCTCTGAGACGATTGCTGCTTCTCTCCTTCTTCTCTCCCCTCCTTACGCCCGTTCCTTTTTTTTCTTTCTTCTGTGTGTGTCGTCCTGGTGCTGCCCCAACGACTAAATACGACTTCGACGGGCAAGTTTGGTGGTGAGCACCTTTACTGGTGAACAGCGGCGTCCGTGCACTGCGCTGCCAGACCTACCAAGGCACGGCGATAGCAAGGGGAGGTTCACTTGGCCCTTTACACACTCACTCACATTTTGAAAAAAAAAAATTGTTTCCCATGAGCGACCGCGATGATGGGGTCTTGGGCACACCACCGTCTTATCCCCTCGAGCGTGCGACTTTTCGTACGAATATGTCTCTGGGCACCCCCCGTCAGGAGCCGCGAGCGGGTGCCAAGGCGGGGCCTGTAGCCTCAATGGTGGGTGCGTCATCCCCCTCCAGGGCCTGCGGAGACGTTGGGCAGCCTACTACTCGCAGGATTGTCATGGAGCACAGCGATGAGTACGAGGGCGAGGTCTTCGTGCAGGGTGGCGCTCCCATGCCCCACGGCCACGGCACACTGCTATCACGCAGCGGGCGTCACTGCTACATTGGTGAGTTCAGCCATCGCTGGCGAGACGGGTACGGTAAGTTGGTCACGGAGCGGTACGTTCTGTGGGGCCGTTGGCGCATGAACCGCCCAGATTTGCGCACTTCGTGCCGCGTGGACTACCCTAATGGCGACAAGTACAGTGGTTTCCTAGAGTTACTGCCCGACGCCGCGCTTACGCAGGCACTGGGCTCCAGTGGAGGTGCGTCACAGGGGCGCATGTCCAAGTTTTCCGCGTGGGTGCAAACGACGGCACCGGTGCGGTGTCGGTGGGGGGAGTGGATGACTGCCAGCGGGGACCGATACTTTGGCGAATGGCGGAACAGTGAGCCACACGGCTTTGGTTGCTACATCGCACGGAACGGCGACCGCTATGTTGGGCGATTTCGGCAGGGACGTTTTCACGACACGGGCACCCTATTCTCCCTCAGTTTCGCTCACAACGGCGTGCAGCGTCTGCCCAAAGGCGCACTAACGGGTAGCGACGAGGGCTCACCACGTGCTGCCAGTGGAGAGGCAGGGACTGGGGCTGCCAGCGGTGCGCTGTGTGTGCTGGATGGTGTCTGGTCGGACGGGCGATTCCTCGGTGAGGGCCACACCACGCTGCCGGGTGGCGTGAGGGTGTCAGCGGACTGGTCTGGCGCGGCGCGGCCAGCGGAAGGCGAGGTTGTGTGGCCTACGCATCCGTCACGTGCAAACGGCGTTGGTAAGGCGGGCACCGTGACAGGGCTCGCGGACGGTGCCACGCGCTGGGCCGAGCGGTTTCACTGGGAACCTTTGCTGTGCGGGGCCTACGAGGAGCAGCGGGCGAAGGAGCGCGAGGCTGCGCAGGCCCTGCGTGACCGGCTGAGCCAAGCCACCCGTGCTGCGGCAGCGGCTGGCGGTAATAGCGGTGGGGTGAGAGCGTCAGTCCAAGCGTTGAAAGGGTTGCTGTTGGAGTTCCTCACCTCAAGTCAGCAGCTCCGGACAGCCCTGCGTGTCTTTCGTCGCTGTTTTTTTTTCCTATACGGCACCTGCGGGCGCAGCGGGGAGCTTGGAGGGGGCCAGGGAGGCAACCCCTTAGGCTGGTGCACACAGCGCGAACCCTTTGGGGGCTGCCTCCACCCCGGCCGCGGCCGTCCTATTGTCCCTGCCGACTTGGACAACGCCCTCACCGACATTCATTCCTTCGTCTGCTCGACGCTGCGCTGGACGGCCGTCATGCTCGGGGCTGAAAACCTCGAGCAACTGGATCTGCTGGACGTGTCTGTCGATTTGACGGTGGGTCGGTGGGTGGTGGACGCCATTCTACACGACGCGCACGACGCCCTGCTCAATCTCTACCGCCACGTGTACGCCAAGGAAGTGACGGAGGTCGCAGCGGCTCTCGAGAGGTTCCACGGCCGCGCCACCCTTGATGACATGGGCGTCGATTTCGCGCGGCACCAGCGAGAGGAACGGCTCTTCGACCCGTACGCAGACGCTGTGCACTGCATCGAGCAACTGTCTGCCCCGGGCGTGGTTACCCTCTCCGCCAAGCTGGCGGTGCTGTCCCAGTGGTCACGCGACATTGACCTCTCCACCCGGCTCGTACAGGCCGGCGCCACCTCCCCTCGAGCTGCTCCCGGCGAGGGCAGCGCAACCGCCTCGGGGTCTGCAGACGATCTGCTTCCCATCCACCAATACGTCCTGAGCCAGGCCCGAGTGCCGCTTCTGTATGCGCACACGCGCATGGTTGCGGACTTTGCGGAGATGCCCCTTTGTGTGGACAGCACCTCCCGGGAAGCTTTTGGTGTGACCAACCTCCTTGTGTGCGTCGCGACACTTCCGCGGCTGCACGTGGGGCTGCACGATGCCAACGGTGTACTGGTCCCGGTGTCCTTTCTTGAGGAGCGCCTTCAGTTGGCCGTGGCACAGATTGCCTCTGCGGCGCGCACGGAGGTACCACCGAATGTCGACGCCAAAGACCTTGCGTGCGTGGCACTCGGCTACCTTGCAAACTGGCTGCCAGAGGCCCTCGCGGCGCTCGCAGCAGCCCCGCGGCCGCTGCCCTGCGTCATTGGACTTGACAGCACCGCGGACGGTGTATTGCCAATTCACGTGCAGCAGGCGGCTGCGCTGAGACTCACTACCGGTTCTTCCGAAGACGACGGCAGCTTCCGTGACAGCGCTGCGTGCAGGACGCGGCTCTTCTGCTGGCGCGTGGCTGGGAGTATCCTGGCGACACTTGGCATCGCATGGGGTCTGAACTCTGCCTCCAGTCGTGAGACAGTCATTCCCCTCACACTTGCGGATCCTGTACCTAACGGAGAGTTGTGCGTGGACTGCATCTCCGGTACACGTGCTCCGTGTTTATGTGTCCCACCAGACATCCTCCCCAGCATACTTGTGTTTGCCAAGGATGTGTTGGCATCGCTCCTTCAGTGTCACGCGCCATGAAGCGCTTTCTGATTTCATCAGAGCAGAGGGAAGGACAGACAGCATGAGTAGATGCAGGTGCAATCGTTGTCGTTCCTCCTCCCCACTGTCACAATCCCCTCTTGCTTGCTGCGTGTTTTCCTTCTTCCTTCCCATTTCCAGTTGCCCCCATCCCCCTCCTTCTCCCCTTACCTTCGTGTTCTGAATGGTGGGCTGGTGCAGCCAAAACCGCGGACCTCTTGCACAATGGTATCATGTGGAAGTTATCGTGCTGCAAAGGGCTCCTCCTCTACTCACGAACGTCGTGACAAGCGAACGCTTTGAAGCTGTGGAGCTCTCACCAAATGCGAAAAAAAGAAATCACGGAAGGAGCAGTCCATGCATGTGAAGTACCGATATAGGCGGCGGAAGGGGAATCTCCGTCTGACGTGATCTCCGGGCCTTTAGTAAGCTCTGCGTTTTCGGAAAAGAGAGTCTAGCACCTTTGGTGCTGTGGTGCTTGTGCCGTTCCCTCTGTGCGCAGCGGTTTTAAAAGATAAATAATCCGACAACGGTGGCCCAAATCTCAGCATGCTTCCCCGCGTATGCACATTTCTCTCCAATGTTCCTGTCTTACGTCGCACTTCAAACTGCTTGTCACTAGTTAGAAAAGCAAAAACAAAGATTCAAAGCTCACTTTATTGAACACGCAGTCTTCACTCCTCTCTCTTTTTCGCTCGCGTCCACGTATTTTTCACTCTCCTCTATCCTCCTCCCCTTCTTCAGTCAGTTGCTCGTAAGGGCTAGCTCCCGCTCGCTCGAACCTGCCATCTTAAAAAAAAAAAATACTAAAAAATCGGGCCTCTCCTTACCTCGTTGGAAGGGAGCCATTTTCACCTGTTCTATCCAGGCTATTTCATTCCTCTAACTTTATCAGTGTGACCTCTGGACAGATTCTGCCTTCGAGCGTCACTTCTTTCTCTCACTATCCTCCGCTATACATCTCCTTTACGCCCCTGCGATAACCAACAACAGCACTTTTCTTCTTCTTCATCGCTAGGCCATTCCCGTTTCTTCCATTACCCCGCACACATACGCCTCACGCGCGTTTCCCTTGCCTCGCCCTTCTGTGTGTCCGCCTGTGCGTACCTGACCCCCACTTGCTCAAGCACGCGTGAGACCGTCTCTCCTTTCATACCTTGCGTCGTCACAGAGACCAACCCCGACCGCTCTATTGCCATCCGCGCCGCTTTTGCCTCTTGCGTACGTCCGTCATGTTCGCCAAGCTCTTCAAGCGCGACAAGAAGGATAAGAAGGAGAGGGGCCAGACCGAGGAGCACCGCGCCAGCGACCGCCACAGCGATCAAGTCAACGAGCAGGGCCTCCCTGACAATGGGGCCGCCGAAGCTCCGCAGGAGAAGTTGACCAAAGACGATTTTGAAAGCCTCGACGTCCTCGGCAAAGGCTCCTTTGCGTACGTGGTGTTGTGCCGCCGCATTGAGACGAACCAGTACTACGCCATGAAGGTGGTCAACAAGCAAGGCCTGCTGGACCACAAGCGCGTGCAGGACGTCTTCACGGAGCGCAACGTGCTGACCCGCATCAACCACCCTTACCTGCTTAAGCTGCACTGGACCTTCCAGTCAGAGCATAAGCTCTTCTTTGTCATGGACTTCATGCCTGGTGGTGACTTGGACAAGTACATGAATAGTGTGCCCAACAAGATGCTGGACCTCTTCACGGCGAAGCTTTACGGTATGGAGATCCTTCTGGCCATTCTGTGCCTGCACGAGCACAGCGTCATTTATCGCGACCTGAAGCCCGAGAACATCCTCCTGTCCGGTGACGGCCACTGCGCGCTCGCGGACTTTGGTCTCTCCAAGGACTTTTACAAGGACGGCCAGGACGTTGCGGACTCGGACCTGCGCGCGAACTCCTTCGTTGGTTCCCCCTTCTACGTCGCCCCTGACGTCCTGCGTCAGCGCGAGTACACGAATGCGGTGGACTTCTGGTCCTTTGGTATCCTGCTGTACCGCATGCTATGCGGGCGCACTCCCTTCAGCGGTAAGAGCATGAAGGAGGTGTTTGACAACATCCTCTACTCGGACCTGCGCTTCCCCAGCAGCGTGCAGCTGTCCCCTGAGGCCAAGGACCTCATCAGCCGCCTGCTCGTCAAGGACCCCAACCGCCGCATCAAAGGCCCCGAGGTCAAGGCGCACCCGTTCTGGAACGGCATTAGCTTTGACGAGGTGATGGAGAAGAAGGTAGTGCCGCCCAAGTGGACCCCGCTCCCGTCTGTGGAGGAGATGCTGGCGGCCAAGGGCGGCAGCGGCGCGACGACGTCCAAGAAGCCCGACCAGGTTGTCAACACCCCTGCGCAGTCGTCACAGCTGAACTCGGCGCAGCAGCAGCTCTTTGGCGGCTTCACGTGTACCGCCGACAGTCACCTTGGGGGCGGCAACTAGAGGCCCCACACCGGACACTGTCTTGACGCTTGTGGAACAGGGGGTGTAAGAGGAGGAGAAACGAAACGCGAGAGCTCGCTAGCGCGCTGGTGCACTGGGGGAGCATATCGACTGAGGGAAATGAAGGTTAAGGCTTCTGTGTGGTAGCCACTCCCCCTTCCCCTCCCCCCTCCCTTTGTTGACGTCCGTTGTCAGGTTTCTCTTTTTCCTTCACGACTGTGATGTGGCGCGCTGCCTTCCCTTGGTTCCGGGATAAGTGCATCTCAGTCCCCTCTTTTTTTTTTTTGTGTGTGTTCGTCCCCGTTGCTGTAGCTGTACGCACGATGCTCTCTTTCAAGTTTATATACCGGTTTGCCTTTAGCTGTCGTCACGTTGACGTCAGCCTGGTACTCGATTCATGTTTAGTGCTATTGTTGTTTTATCCGAGCTGCTCCTCTGTTAGGTGTCTCTCTCCCAGCTGACCACTTTTTTTTCTCTTTTGATTGTATTTCTTACGTGCTTCTTCCAGAGACAATTTTTTTTTCCCCCGTGCCTACAGCGCCTGCTTGAGCTTGGGCGATACCCAATCGCGATACAACAAGCATTTTCTGTACCTTGCTGGCCACAAGACGGCAGAACTGTAAATTTGTTTCCAGCTTTGATTTCTGTATAAACAAGACGATCGCCCCACTGAAAAGCTCATCTCTTTCTTCAAAAATTTGCAGCTTTCTTTTGGACTTTATTCCTTTGTTTTGGTCACCCCTCACTGTACTTTTGTTTCCCGCCTTAGATATGACAGCGTGCAGTCCGCCCCCTTTTTTGATGTTGTTCCCTTCGTTTAATTCACAATTCGACCATCTCCCTCCTCACCTGCGGCTTTTCCTTGTTTTGCTTTCCTTCTCTTCCGAGGCTTTGGTCATTTGATCGTATCGTTCCTCTACAGGGGCAACATCTTTCGGATCGTGACACGCTTTTGGCAGTAGAATCCACGTGAATTGCATGCGGACGTAGCTCTGGACTGTCTACTCATGAATTCCTGCGATTCACTTTCACTACTCTCGTGAATCTGTTTGATCCCGACCTTCCAACGATGCGTCGTCGAGAAACCTGGCTGTCCTTCCCAGCTTGTTTTGGTGTCGGAATCACAATTGATGGGCACTCACGCAGGCTGCGGAGGGTGCGGTACTCGTAGGCGCTCACGGGCTTTAGGAGGGCCGTGTGGGGTAACACGTACCACGCACAGGCGAGTAGGTGTCCCCTTGTGCTAGAGAGGTGAACTCACATTTTTGTCGACTATGGCAGCCCCGGTACCACGAGCGCGCAGTGGCTGGATGGGCCTTTCTATACGTGTTGCTCGCATCCTTGACCGTCGCCATCACCGCACCGGGATGAGACCAATTATCCTCCGTCGTTGCGAGACATTCTCTCTCTCTCTATCACTTTGCTTTCACTATAAACGATATCACCAACCGGGCTGTGCACGTGCGTTCTCATCCCCCCTTTCCCACTGTTGATGGAATCTATGTGCGTCATCGCGAGGCCATCCTCCACCTCTCCAGCGTCTTTGCTGAAGAAAGGCGACAGCACGTGACACGCTACGATTTAGGTCAAATGCCCGTAACCAGCCTTCTCACTTTCGTGTTGCCTTCGCTGATCTTGCGTGTGCGTTTTCTTTTCTTCCTCTCCCCCCTCTCTCTCTCCCCTTTAGTTCTCTCTTTCTCTCCCTCTCAGCAGAACGAGCACATGGTGCGTGATGCTTGTACGCCCTTGCCTCTTTGGTACCAACCCTCCTCACCTTTTCTATTTGTCCACTCATTTATATGGACCCCAACTCCCCAATTCTGCGGAAAGCATTGTCACCCAAACAACGAAATTGCGACCTAAAAAAAAAAAAAAAAGCGGCACCATCCATGTTGGGAAGTGTAAAGCGCGGACAGTTCTACACACTGTTCAAAAGGATGGCTTTCCCTTTTCGACTGGACTAAGTGAAAGCATGTGCCCCTCCCCCTCTTCTCAGCTTACAAAGCGACCAGCGTGCGTTGGGTAGCGGGAGCCAGGTCCCCCAGAGTTCATCTGAAGCCGAGCACCCTATGCCTTACAACCGAAGCTGCGGGCTTGCTAAGCGTGACTGGGCCAAGCCTCCCTCAGGGTGAGTACTCGTTTCGCGCTCCTTCCCCCCTCCGTTCTCGCTTGCACACCTCATGAGAGGGGTGCTAGTGTCACGTGTACCTTAATTGTCTCCTCCTCACTTCTCTCTCTTTGCTGTAAAGACGCCAAACGCTAGGAAAACTTGTCCTTATCGACGGCTGAGCACTCCTTTTTGTTTCCCGATCGGCTCACTTGCGGAGTATCTGGCACGCGAAGGGGCGTACAGATTGAACGAGGGTGTCTGATCATTGCAAGTCCACCAGGAGCAGAGGTACGCCAGAGTTTGCTCACACAGGTTTGTAAGAAGTGGTCGCACCGTTCTTGCTTTCTTCGCCCACTGCTGCAGTCCTCCACTAGGTAGCTCGAAAGGAGGACTCTTTTCTCTCTACCATGTCAGTGGCATCAGCGTCGCAGGGAGCGGAACCTGAGTTGAAACGGCGTCGAAGAGAAGCAACATCCAGTCTCGCGGCTGCTGCCGAGCGTCGTTCTCTGCGGTTCGGTGCGCCGGCAGCGGCAGTCGACCCTCTTCTGGCGCTTCTCTTCGATGTGCGGCGGCTGGAGCAGCGCATCCTAGACATTCTTGGGGAAGTAGGAGTCGCTTTAACAGATATTCCAGCTGCGACCCATGTCGACGTCTCACCCAATGCTGTCGGCGATCCCACGCAGCCAACCTCAGCACCCATGCCGCCAGAGGCTCTGCGTAGCGGGCGGTCTGCCCAGAGTGCTGTCGACCAGTACGCGGAGTCTGTGCTACGTGAAACGTCCCCTTCTCCAGTCGTGGATGTGCGCTCCCGGGCGGCGGTAGTGGAGTCCGTCCTTGCATGGATTGACCAATCTATTCCTGCCTCTGTGGAAGCAGCGAGCGCCACAGACGCCGCGACAAGCCGGAGGATTCTTGCCGGACTGGTTGCGGCACAGGAAGAGGAAGATGGTGCACCTCTCATTGTCACCAGCAGTTCCAATCGTGAGGATTCCAGCTCCTCAACGGTCATCGAGCCTTGTCGGGGAAAACAGCGTGCACAGCGCAAGCCGGCGCTTCGGTTCATCCCGGACACGGCCGCAGCGTCAGAGGAGAAGGAGAGCATGACGTGCCTCGGCTCGTTTGGCGCAGCGACTGTGTTGGACTGGGGTCGGTATGCGGACGGACTGAGCCTTGCCATCGCGCAGATGCACCCCCTGCTGCATGGCCTCTGTGCGACGAGTCTCAGCGCGACACAGGCGAGCCACGCGAAGTGGGTGGAGAGGAGCAGCCGTGACACTGGCACGGCGGCCCCTGTTATGCCGTCGTGCACAACCCTAAAGACTAACTATGAGGCCGTCATCCGCGTGAGTGATGCGCTGGCGAGCTGTCAACGTGAGGTGCGGCGGCACCTCCTCTCACTGGAGGAGAGCGTGGAGAGCTTTGGTGACGAGGCAGTCGCGGTGTGCCGCTTCGAGGCGCAGTACTGGCACCAGGTGCGTGCGTTTGAACAAGAGTACGAGGCGCTGCGAGCGATGAAGCGTCGCATTACTCATGTCCAGCGGAGCTTTCAGCAGGAAGAGGGCATTCCGGTTGTACGCCGCTACAAGGGGCACATGGCGGCGAACGCAGAGATGGGTGACCGAGGTCCCTAGGTGAGTCATGAGGTGTAGAGTCATACCACCGTCCGGGGCGACAGGAGAACCACCACAGCCGCCTCCCACTCTTCTTGTCCGCCCACTGGCCGCGGTTGACTGTGGGCACCGTCTCGTCGCATCACTGTCGTTCATCGAGTCCACACGCACACACATAAAGACGAATGTGACGGTGGTTGCTTGTGCGTGTGGACATGTGTGACACCTCTGCGTCCATTCCACGCCAACGCAGAGGGGACTGTACGGAACATGCGTCATGCTGTACTTACTGTAGCACTGAGTGAAGATAAAAAAAAAAAAAAAAGATGTCAAAAAAGATTATTACGAAACGAATTTCAGGGTAGAAGAGCAAATTGCTCGCAAGATGTTTGTTTTTTATGCATGCGCAATCCCAAAGGTCGCCCTTTCCCTGCTTCAGCCAGCGCTGGTGTCCCCCGGCCCTTCGACACAGGTCGAGGTTGCCGAAAAGAAGCTGCCGAATACTGCGACGTGTCGTCATGGGCGTATTCCTCTCTGTCTCTCCACGCGCGTTCTACCAACCATATTCGTTTTACAGTTGACAAAGACTCCTGCGAACACTGTCTAAAAGGGAAGCCTTGAGCACACACACACATAAAGGAAGAAAAAGAAACGACATAGGTATCATTCCTTTCGTCTTCGCTCACACCCGTTCCTGGCCACCGTGATGGGAAGGACAAACGCGAAGAAGATGGAGGCGCGGGAGGCGCGCCTCAAGTCACTGCCGACCTCCGAGCGGCTGGTGAAGAGTGCGTTGATCAAGAAGAAGGAAGGTCGCGTTCTGGACGCTGCAGAAAAACACGCCCTCAAAATGTCCTCTGAGCATGGCGAGATTCTGCGCCTGTGGGAAAAGCTCAGGACAGCGACGGAGGAAGAGGCGGCGGCGGGCCTTGCGGAAGCCGATGCCTCTACCGCAGCAGCAGATCCCCAGGCCATCAAGAAGGGCGCCTACGAACACAAATACCCGATCGTGGAGAAGTTGATGCATCTACTGGAGCCTAAGTTTGCAAGCCATATCCGCACCCCCAGCGTTAGTCGGGTGGTGCAGTCGATGATCAAGTATGGCTCTCCAGCCCAGGTAAAGAAGCTGGTGAAACTGGTCTCAAAGGACTTTGTGAACTACGCTACCGATGCGTATGCGCACTTCGCCATCAACGCACTCATCCGCCACGCTCCGCACGACGTGTACAACCAGCTTCTTGCCAGCGTTATCCCTGCGGTGCCGCAGCTTGTGTCACACAAGTTTGGTATTGAGGTGATTCACTCAGCGTACAGTAGCCGCTGGTGCTCTTCCATGGACCGCAATCTGCTCTTGCTCGCTGTCTTTAAGGACAACGTTGCCGTCATGAAGCACTGGAAAGGGTATCCCGTTTTGGAAGACGTTCTGCAGCAGAACCCTTCCCTGCAGAAGCGTCTGTTGACGCGTCTGTTTGAGCTGTGTGATAAGCTGGTGTCGCAGAAGGATGCGGTGGGGTATCCTTTTGTCCAGCGCCTTACCTACGCGTTCGTGCGCTGCGGCACCAAGGACGAGGTCAGCGAGCTGTGCGATACTCTTCGGCCGCACATTGCAACCATTGCCCTCACACGCGAAGGTGCGCCGCTAGCTTCACTCGCCTTTTCGCTGACGGAACCCAAGCAGCGCAAAGAGATTCTCCGTGCGTTCAACGACAACCTGGGCCCGCTCGCCACCGGCAAGTACAGCGCACCTGTCGTGGCTCGCCTCTTTGATTTGCTGTACGACCCGCAGCTGCTCAACAAGTACCTGCTGCACGATCTCGTGGAGCACCTTGCACAGGTCATCAACAGCCCGTACGGGTACCTCGTCCTAATGCACGTCCTCACCCCTACAACCGAGCGCAAGACACGTTTCATCCTACCAAACTGGGAGCAGCACAACCTTTTCTCCGTGGAGAATAAGCACTGGAATCACCACAGCTGGCTGACGTCTAGCTATCAACCCGAGACGGTGGAAGTGTGCAGCAAGCCTGCGATGGCGTCTCATCTGGTGGCGGTGCCTGTGATAGTGCGCGCCTTCTTGAAGCTTGCCTCTTCCCCGGCGGAGACAACTGCTGCAACGGCTGACGGCGCTACCACGACGCAGCGGAAATTAGACAAGCACCACACCGCTCTCCTGGCGCGAGAGATCCTCCATGTGAACGAGCACCAACCCATGTACAAGGCGGCGCTTAAGCTGACCCCCGATGAGATTAGCACTCTCACACGGCTGGCCCCGGCCCAAGGGAAGCGCGAGCGCGACGACAACGAAAAAGGCGACAGCGAAAGCCGTGGGCGCCTGGGGGGTGAAGTGGGAGAGGTGAAGGCGCCGTCTGCAAAGCGTAGTCGCAAGGAAGATGCGGTACAGGGGAAGAAGACGGCCAAGGTGGGCTCCAAGGCCGCAACCAAAACGTCACCGCAGGCGGCCGCCAAGGCAGTTGTTGGGTCCAAGAAGGTTGCTTCCAAGTCAAAAGTGAAAAAGGCTTGAATGAAGTAGGAGAGAGAGAGAGGGACTCGGTCCATCACAGCAGAACCTCTCATTTATGAGTCCTTTCCATGTCTTGGTTGACGTGTTCGTTTCTTTGTGTACACTGGAAGGGAGAAGCTGAAGCCCGTGTGTGTATGTGTGTGTGTGTGTGGAATACGTAAAAAAATATGCTTGACGCACTGTCAGTCTTTCGTTTGATCGCTCTGCCCACGACTCCATGGCATCGCCTGTGTTCATTGCGCCGCTTTAATTCCATTGGTTATCGCGTTTAACTAAGTGCGTCCATCCTTGCACCCATCCGGGTGCATTAACTGAAGGACGGAATAGCCAAGTATAATTACATTTGAAAGCACTGAAAGAAACACACACGAGGGAAAGCAGAGAAGGAAACCGAAACTCATGGTGTCATGGTCCAGGTGATAGTGCAAGGAAAACACTGTGGACTGTGCACGTGCCGCGTGATGGAAGGGCTGTGCTGCGCACGGAAACGCGAGAGTGTGGACATGGACATGCTAGCGCCTACACCTGCACCTTATGATGGTTCGATGATGTCACTACGACCCCGGCAGCGTTTTGTTACATTCATTGCTAGTGGTCTGTGCACATGCCAATGGAGCGTGCGTGTCATGGTGCGACACCGTGAGGAGTACCTGCTGAGCTCCTCTCCACATGCTCCTCCTCACTTCATCCGTTTTCGCTTCTATTCTGCTTTCGTGTGGGCGACGTGCCTTAACCCTCTCTGAATGCTGGAAAGACAACATAGAAGAATCAACGCAACACCGTATTTGTTTATCCCATTGCTTACCTGTTGTCAGCGAGAGTCGCTCTGACACGGTCCTCACGAGTGTTCTTTCTCCCTTTCCACACGTGCTACTGTGTTTTGACTCTGTCCATCTTCTTGAGCCTCCACACCTTTGTCATTTCTTCCAAACTCCACCATGTCCGCCAAGCTGCATCGCTTGTTGTTCATGGGTGCGCCTGGTGTCGGGAAAGGCACGTACTCAGGACGGGCGGCTGCAGCCCTGCAATGCTGTGCGATCTCCAGCGGCGACCTCCTCCGTCGCGAGGTGGCCGCGGGCAGCCCGATTGGCAAACAGGTGAAGGACCTTATTGAAAAGGGCGTCTTTGTGCCAGATGATCTCATCACCACGATGGTAGCGAACCACCTGAATTCCCTCTCCAAGTCTGTATACCCAGGTGGGTATATCCTTGACGGATACCCGCGCAACATCACGCAGGCCAAGGCTCTTTGGGAAAGCGGTGCTATCAAAATTGATCACGTGCTCAACCTCACACAGCCCACGAACGTGATTATCACGAAAATTTCATCGCGGCGCTCGTGCCCCGACTGTGGGTTTGTGTACAACTGCGCCAAGATTGACGAAGGTGGCATTAAGATGGACCCGCTCATGCCCAAGGTCGAGGGCGTCTGCGACAAATGCGGCTCGACCAAGCCGCTGCTCACCCGGAAGGATGACGAGCTCTCGGTCGTCAAGGCACGCCTAGAGGACTACGAAAAGGTATCGAAGCCGGTGCTTGAGTTCTACCGCGAGAAGGGCATCCTGCACGACTTCCCTGTTCTGGGCGGCACGAAAGTGTACCTTCCCAAACTGCTCGACCTCATCCGAAGTTTCTAGATGCACCAACCTTCCCGTAGCCACTTGTCACTGCATCCGCGATGAGACGGATGGACGACCTTCTCTTTTCTTATTAGTGATGTCTAGATTCAGTGCCTGCCTTTGGTGCTGCATGTGCAAAGTCAAGCAAGCACAGGCTCATCCTTGTTATCGAACCGAAAACTACGAACCCACATTTGGTTTCACATGTCGTCTGTTCCTTGATGGCTCTCATACGCACCATCTGACTGCAGCGCGTGTGGCCAAAGGACATGTGGACGCTGACAGGCCTGTCCGCTGACAGACCTGTTTTTGCCGCCTCTTTTGTGAAGCCGACTGCTGTGACCGTGTGCTTGCCACACGGACACGCGCCATCGACGGCGGAAAGCCACAGCAGTGCGGTGTGGCTAATGAGGATGCATGATCAACAGCACGCTGTGTAGTCGTTGAGCATCCACACAATCATGACATTTCACCCTCAGGCCTGTTGGCATTAATATCTCCACCTTTGTTCCTCGCTCTTCTGGCTGACGCAATGATTCATCGTCACGGCATTGACATGCTCTGTGAACTGACCCACGGTAACATGCTCTTTCCCCGCACTGTTCCTCTCAAAGTCCGGACAATTAGCATTCCTTCATTTCCCCTTCCCTGTGCAGACACACACGCATCCACGATAACACGTTAACAGAGTCGCGCACAGCAACCGGCGTATATCCCCAACCAAGCGTATAAACTATCATTGCCCCTCCGCCTGTGGCTACGGACTTGTGGGACAATTTCCCGTGCAGTGGTCACATCTCCTCACTTCCTTTCTTCTAGAGTCCTCAACACCATTACCTGCATTCGCCATTGAAGCAATGCCTCCTCGTGCCAAGAAGACCGCCTCCCCGGCTCGCTCTCGCTCCAGCTCGAGGCGAACCTCGACGTCAAAGCCTTCCCTCCCCGTGGAGAAGGGCAGCAGCCCGCGCACCCCCACCCCGGACCCCGTCGCTGTGCAGCGTCTTATTGACGAGGCCCTTGCGAGGGCCGCAGCGCGGAGGACAGCGACCCCCAACGGCCGCGCTACAGAGCGCCAGCACACCTCGGCGGTCCCGCGCCGCGCTTGGTCCGTGTGCGCTGTATTCCAGTACTTCTTCCCGGACGCGCCTCGTGTGTACTCGCCGTCTACGACTGCGATGCTCACGGACCTTATCGGCACCTTTCTGGTCACCTGCCTCGCTGTTTACTTTACCGTCGCGGGCTATCTGTTCTACCGCGACGTCGCTTTGTCTGCGTGAGGACAATTCGTTTCTCTTTCCCTTCTTACTACTCCTCTCCAGGTGCCGCGCCACTTCTGCGCCTGTGGTCACCAAGTGTTTGACGGTTGAAAGGCGGGTACAGCGCTTCGGCGAGCGTTGCGCAGCTGATGCTCGCTGAACAACCGTTTCCTTGATGGGTGCTTACGAGCAGGCGTGTGAGGTGAGCACGCGCCACTACCCCTTCGTACATCTCACGCTGGACACTGCCCCAACACCACACTGGCCGCAGTTAGTGATAAGCTAGCTTCCTGTGCGCGGAAGAGGAGGTGGCTACTATAGATCTCAAGTACTACTTATTCTCTTTCGCCTGCTGAATTGAATGTTGATGACACTTTCTCGTGTACCGTTGGTATCATCATCAGAACTCGGTCTGTCCTGTGGGTGTACGTCTGTTGCCGCGTGGAGAGTCTCTGATTGTTTGATGTTGGTAATGTTGTTTTCTCTCCTTTTGGTTTGTGGGCTGGTCACCACTCGCTTATGTTCCAGCGCTGAGACCAGAGGCACCCCTGTGTGTTTCCTCAACCCCTTCGGTTCTGTTACTGCCTTCGGTACTCAGGTTTGAGCCGAGGCGACCTTGTCGACAGTGGATCGTTGGTTAGGAAAGAATCTGCTAGTACCTTTGGCGTGTGACGACAGCATGGTGCCCAACTGCAGAGAATTGCCAGACTCTCGCCCTCTCCTTTTCCTTTCTTCTGTGCAGCAGCGCATGTGAAGCGGGGAGGAGAAACATGTCGAGGCACTCCGACAGCTGAGTTGCAGCAGTAGGTACACGCTCGCAAGGGTACGCCTCTCTGGAAAGCGGTGCTGTTCCGATTTTACGCCGTACTTTCTCGTAAGACCGACATGTCATGTTCTCTCTTTATTCCAAGACACAAGGTGAAGAAAGCGAATAAAAGAAAGAGGACGTACAGCTTCTCGCAACACTTGCAGAGAGAGCAACTCTGGGGTGCGATGGAAGTGTTATAATATGCATAGTCGACTCTCATTCCAACGGAATGATGCCTGCCGTTGTTTTCCCCTCGCAGAGTCAGCATCCTGCTTTCAACGGGAAAGTGTGCTGGTCTTGTGTCACCTCAGCTGTCCCAATGTCTGCTGGGCTGCCAACAATCAGGGCACACCAAGGGGCGGCCCCATGAGCGGCGGGGGAGAACCGATGCCCTTCCTTTCAAGGAATCCTTCAATAATCTCTCTCGCACATTCCATTCCAATGCTTCCAAAAATCATTACGATCCCTGCTGCAAAACGTCTTGCAACAATTAGCCTTTGAAGCGACACGTTACGATTGATTTCTCTACTCAAAGCCTAAATACCTCTTCACCTCTCTTGGTGTCTACATCTCATAATATTATTTGCCATCTGCTGTGCCTCCCAATCCTCAAAGTAGGACGTGGAAACTCAAGTAAGATCCAGGGAACAGCCACATCCGAATGTCCTCATCCCAAGTCGCAACAAAGAAGAGCACGTCCTTCGTCGCCAAATGCGTTGGTAACGCTGAAGTCCTTTACTCAAAGGCGACAACGGACATGCTAACAGACCTTGCAGGGACCTTCATGGTCTTGTGCTTTGCGGTGTACTTCACCTGCTTTGGCTACTTCACCTACCGCGAGCTGGCGCTGAATGGGGGTATTTAACGATTTGGCGGGGAAGCCAATGCAGCTGGAGCACCGTCGCGCAGACGCAGCCGCCCACGGGCATGTATGCCACCAAACACACTTGGCAGCTGCGCATGCGTACAAGGGGCCTCCGTCGCTACCACAAAAAACAATCACCTCAAAATACTGTTTTCACAGCGGTTTCTCGTTCGTTCCTTTCTCTTTTCTGAATGAGTGTTTCTTGTTCTTTTTCTTGTTATCTTTCTGTTGTTTCATTTGCGCCCGCCATACTGTGTTTGCCAACGTGTCACGGAAGTGGTGATTGTCTGTTGGCCACGTTATATATACTTTTTTTTTGTTTCTTTTTCATTTTCGTTTACGTGGGTGTTGACGGACGCTCAATATGTGTCTCATCCAGTTTCAATGAACGCGACGTGGCCATTTGTGGTGAGGCGAACACTTCCCCGCCCCGCTACAGGTTTTCCCTACCGTTCAGGCTAGGCAACGCGAGTTGCCAATTGTGCTGGAGGCTTCAAGCGGGATAGCACGACGGCGAGCACATCATACGAACAGATCCTTGATATTTACTCCGTCAACCGTCCTCCACCGTAGCGACGCCAAACGTTCTGTTCCAAATGTCAGAACTCATGCTGGTAAAATCTCCCACAACACTTTTTTTTTCCTGCGTTCTCCTTCATCTCTTACGTTTCTCACGTGAAGTATGAGTTTCCTGCTTTGACACGGTGTGTAACTATTTCGTCAGACCTGAGATATCGTGTCTCTTACCGTCCCCAAAAAACACCTTTTAGATTCCCTTGTCGTTTCCGAGCCGTTACACAGCGTCTGTGTGTGAAGAAAACAAACGCCAAGATTTTCCGTTCAACATTTACCCGATTGTCCTTTGGGCGCTCACTGAGGGCTGCAAAGCTTCGTTTCCCGCCCATGTTGCAAGACAATGATTTGCCAGAGGCAGAGATCCAGTCACGCATCCAGCAGCACAAGGAGCACGACATGGCAACATATCCCGACAACCACGGCCACCACTACGCAACCCATCACTTCGGCACGGAGGAGGTCCCCTACGGCGAGGTCCTGGGAGTGATGGCCGTCGGCGTGCCCGTGATGTCTAATGGAAGCGAGTTCCACTTCAGCAACGAGGTCAGTCCCACACCTGGTTCTGTGTCACTCTGTTCCTTTCAACGCAGGTGCCCCTGCAAGGTGCCGTACACGAAGATGGGCTACAAGTGGCAGTGCGTGGAGCTGGTTCGCCGCTACCTCGCGGCACGTCACCTGCTCTGGCTGGTCTCCATTCCCACCGCAGAGGACATCTGGACGGTCGAGCATCCAATCCTGCGCATCGCGGACGGGTCGCCTGCTAACGTTGTGCGCGTGCCCAACGGTGGCACCGGAGCGGCCCCGCGGGTGGGTGACATTGTGGTGTGGAGCCGCAGCGAGGAGGTCCCGTTCGGCCACGTTGCCATTGTGACGGAAGTGGTGGAGGGGAAAGCCCTGAGGGTGGCAGAGCAGAACCAGGGCTTTGAGCGGTGGACCAGGGACGTTTCCTACAGTCGTGAGGTGGACATGCGAGCGTTGCCCGACGGCACCGGGTGGGAGCTGGTCGACGAGGACCCCATCCTGGGGTGGGTGGCCGTGGAGGAGCCACTGTACGATTTCACGCAAGGGGACTTGGCTGATGCGTTCCATCTGTGCACCACGTCGGGGACGATTGTGCGCAAAACCGTCGCACCAGACACCGCCTTGCCATGGATCCATCCCACCCCGGGCAGCTGCGATTTCTTCCTGAAGCGCTCGCTCACCACCGACGGCAGCACAGGCCCAGAGGCGCGTGCGGAGGAGCACGATGTCCCTAGCGCGTTCTATTATCTAGACTACGACATGTGGTGCCGCATCGGCCGTGCAGCAAACTCTCTGCACAGCATAGCCATGGAAGCCACCCGGCGTGTTCTGGAAGACCCGGACGCCGGCCACCTTCTGGAGCATTACTTTGGGGTACCACCGGAAATTCAGCCGCTGCTGCGCCACTCGTGGGAGCTCACCCCACCGCTTGGAGGCCGCTTTGACTTTGGCTACGACGGCAAAAACATTGTGATGCTGGAGTACAACTGCGACTCCTCTGGGGCCCTTCTCGAGTGCTGCGACACTCAGGAAAAGATGGCGCAACATTACGGTGTGACTCAAGGCGCGTCGACGGGGTCCTTCCTAGGTGCCAAGTGTGTTGCCTACTTCCAAAACATTCGCGAGAACGAGAAGGCGTGCCCGAAGCATTTGCTGATCCACTTCATGATTGACAATGACGACGAGGAACGGTACACCGCCATGTGCATGATGGGCTTTGTCGAGAAGGCGGGCTTCCGCACGAAGCTGTGCATCGGGGTAAGTGACTTCCGCTTTCGCGGTGGCAGCCCTGTCAACGCGGCTCCACAGACCGTTCGCTCGGACCACCCCACCATTGTGGACCAGGATGGAGAGGAGGTGCTGCTGGTGTGGAAGTCATGGTCGTGGGACACCGTGCTGCACCAATACGCCGCACAGCGCAGCAGCGGGGTGAGGTCAGAGACTCCGACCCTTTCTGACATCCTCCTCAACAACAACATCCGCGTGCTGGAGCCGCTGTGGAAGGCGATCACAGGGAGCAAGGCCATTCTGCCGTACATGCACGCGCTCGCCCCTGATCATCAAAACATGCTGCCGGCGAGCTTCACACGGACAAAGGAAATTCTCTCGTGCCACCACATTTCCAAGCCGGTCAACGGCCGTGCAGGGCAGAATATTATGATGTACGACCCTGTGACGGACGAGGACCTTCTGAGCGAGGCGCCTGACGATCCGCAGAGTGTTGGTACGCTCTCCCCTCAAATTGTCTCTGCCTCCTTTGCCTTTGCCAACTCCGCCAACCAGTCGTTTGACAAGGAAAACGAAAGCTCACCTGGTAAATTCTTCGACTCCGTCCTCGTGTTTCAGAAACGACTCTTCCTGAAAAAATTCGACCACAAGTACTTTCCCATCTTTTGTGGATGGATGGTGGGCGATGAGTTTGCAGGCGTCGTGGTGCGTGAGGACACGTCGAAGATTACCAAATTGGCGAGCGTCGTCATTCCCGCTCGTGTGGTGCGGAACAAAGAGCCATTGGGCGAGGCAGGCACCAACGGGCCAGCACACGAGGAAACGTGATGCGCGCGCGCCGTTACGGGCAAGTTGCGACAGCTGACAGTTTTTGCTGGCAACCTGCTATGCGCGCGGCCTCGCTACCGGAAAGCAGTGTTCTGTTCCTACTAGGTTCATCCATCCTCTTATCGCTTTCTTTGGTTTGCTTGTGTAAACATTCACCGATCGCTTTACGAGGACACCTCACGCGCTGATGAGACAGTAATGCCCTCAGAGCAATTTTTCCCTTCTTTCTATTCATCTTACACCCCCCTCTCTCTACCTTCCCCACTCCGAAGGAAAGGGAAAGAAATAACTCAGTCTTGCAGCGCAGTTGGGGTGGCTGTCGCTTTCAATACTCTCTATTATTCCCGTTGTGAGACAAGCGTCGTGGCGTACACCCATCCATCAGAATGCGTATGCGCGTATCGTAGCTGTTATTATTATTTCCTCGTTACCGTCAACACAATCGAAGCTACCAGCCACAGAAACCAAATGAACAAAAGCAACGCTCGGGATCGCCATGTAGTTTTCCCCTCTTGTCTCCACTCATTTCCCTTTCAACCCTAGCTGACTGGGAATGGCTGCGGGCGTGTGATGTCCCAACCACGGCACGCTGCTTGTGGCAACAGCGCTTTTGACGGCGCAAGTGTATGTGCAACCTGAGTGTCTCTGTGTGCACGCTGGAGGAAGCGTTTCTTGTAGACGCATTTCCATTCACTGGCACACTTAGGTGCAGGCTGCCTTTCGATGTGCCCCCCCTCCCCTCCCACAGGGGGTTGACGAGTTTCGCTCGTCCCGACGCACGATGTATTGACTCGAAGCGGTTTCTCACGTGAATACTCCTTCCCTGCCATCCTTGCTTGCTACCCCTTGCTTCATTCCCTGTTTCACACAATCGTAGCGGAGCGCTTCTTTCAAAGAACAACGAACAAGATAGTGGCACGCCTGCGTTTATTGAGCGCCACGGCGAAACACGGCACCATTGGAGAAACACACCCGACGAATGCCGCGCTGCATCGAGTGCGTATCCACGGTGCCTCGGCTCATCAACCCTGACACCAATACAGTGGAGCGCTGCAGCGTGTGTGGTGAGAGCGTCGACACCTACGTTGAATTTGGTGATACACAAAGATGGATTGACATGGCACTCCTGCAAAAACGGGCGTGGGTGCATGCCATATGCAACCAGGCGGACGCGACCTTCCCGTACGTCTTTCCTGCTCTGTTGTGCTGCGCCCTCGAAGCTTTTGTTGCGCGTAGCTTCCTCGTTCTCTCAACGCTGGATCGGCAGGACGGTGTGTACACGGATGCCCGAGTAGGAAACGTTAGTCACTCCTTCAGCAAACAACCGAGGTACTCTCTTCAGGTTGTGAAAATATTGCAGAACGCGTCATTGTTGACGGATATGCAGTATCCCACCACCTTTCCGCGGCTCCTCTTCTACGCTGTAGTGGAGTACGTCCTCATGCTGGTGGCGGCGGTCGCCCTGGGTAGCCGGCTGTGTCCAAAGGACGCGAACTACGAAGAAGTTCTGAGTCAGTGGGTGCGCGCTGTGAGTCTTGCATCTTCAGTGCGTGTGGTGTATTCCATCTTCCTCATTTGGAACGTCCCTGTTGCGTTGCTTCCTGTCGTTGACTTTCTGTTTCTCGTTTGGATTGCGCGCGGCGTTTTTGTGCTGACCATTGACCACTCGTGGGTCTGTGGGCTCCCCTCTATCCTCCTGTTCGCGGGCACTCGCTTCTTCTTTCGCCAGCTAACAGATTGGAGCAGCTTCATCATGGTGTGACGGAACACACGGTGCGATGGCACTTTCGTCCTTCCCCTCCAGCTTTTCTTCCTGTGATGTTTTGGCGGATGGCTTCAAATTAGCTGACGTGTGAGCGTGTTGCGTGCAGACAACCGGTCTCTCTTCCCTATCTCCTGCCCTATCATTGCCGTATGTGTGCCTTCCAAAGAATACGTTCCGTTTTCTGGAGTATCAGGGAAAAGCCGATGGTGTGTTTGTCCCCGTGAGGCAGCGGCTGGTTTGAGCTAGCGAGAGGGGTTTACGTCTTTGGCATCAGGCTCCGTACTATCCCAGCAACATTGAGTCACTACACACAAGTGCACAAGGTCAAACGAAGCACTCGCAACTCGAATGCAAGTGCTGTAGAGTGAAGGAGGGCACCTATCATCATGTTTTTGTGACCACGACACACCAAGAGGCTCGAGAGTGAAATACCACAACGAAGGTACACGCTGCTCGGAATCTCAATCATCGACTGCTCGCATATGCGATGGGATGACCTCTACAAGTCCCATTCAGAAAACTAAAAAGAGGTATAAACGAGTCACTTGAAGCGGCGGGTGGTGAGGGGATCTCTCGCGTGTCCTCCCCCCTCCCTCGCGCTGTCAGACTTTGCCATCTAATGGTTCGCGCTGGGTTTACCTTGATACAGAAAGGAAGGCAGCACCGCAAACGTTTGTGCGTCTTGTGTCGTGCTGCGTTCCTGACGTAACTGCTAATGTTCTCTCGTTTCTGGATGTAGCAGACAACGCGGGGTAACATGTCTCTCTCCTCATTGTCCGTTCACACTGTCTCTTGACGTCTCTTCTCTTTTAAATCGATATCCTCAGCTTCTATTCATACCCAAGTATCTCGTTAGAGTTCTTTTTCATATCTGTTTTCCTCTGTCTTTTCTCTTCATATTCATTTCCTTCGCCAACACTTTTTTTTTTTTTAAAGGACACAGATCCCCTCTGATCTCTTCGTGCTTTCATATCTTTCTGTTTCATTGGTCGTTTTGTTTTTCCATATTTCTCCTCTTGACTCCATTTCTTTTGATTCCTTTTCCTTTTTCCTGCCATTGTCCAGGTTCCCGACGTTTACCGACTCTTTCTGGTAGCAACACATCTTTCCTTCACCTTCCGAGACTTGTGCAACAATGGAGGCTCAGATCGCTGTGTGCATCCATGACATGTCGGCTGGCTCCGGCATGCCAAAGGCCATCACCGCCTCCGGCAACACCATCAACTACAGCGCGCCACCAGCGCTGCGGGAGGCTGGATTTCCCGTTTCCGAGGCGAGCTTCAACGTGGACAAGGTGATTGAGAACCCGAACGGCAGCCGCATTGCGTCCACTTCCTTGTCCAATGCAGCGTCCGCCTTCAACTCCCGCCGTGAAAACCTTGTCGTCTTCGGCTTTGGCGTCCGCTCGACCCCCAAGCGCCAGCTGATGTTCGGCAACAGTGGGGACGAAGGCTACGCGGCGAAGGTTATCGCGGATGCGGTGAGTGGTGGCAAAGGAGTCTTCTCCATCTCCTGCTACGTCCTCGGTCAGGAGGAGCACCTGCACGACCTCATCAACCCTGAAAACGAGCTTGGCGTCATTGTGGAGTCGGTCAAGGAGGGCCCACGTGTGCGCATGGTGGAGCGCGCAAAGGTCGCCTCTGCGGCAGACGTGAAGAGTGTGATCAAGAAAGTGGAGCAGAACTACAAGACCTACTTCGCGAATGTCCTCCCCGAGAAGCAGCCGACTCCTGAACTGGAGGCGCTGCCCCCGTACAGCGGGGATACGGTGATGCTGCAGCTTTTCAAGTATGATTCCGATGAGAAGTTCACCAGCTACGAGGAGACCAACTCCATGAACTTTGTCTGCCTCGGCGACGCCGAGCGCCCCGTGCTTTGCGGTGTTGACCCGACACAGCAGGAGACCTACGAGAAGACGCACCGCGTGCTCCTCTCGGCCGCTGGTGTTGTGTCCAGCATCAAGTGCAGCCGTCTGCGCATCCCTTTTGGCAAGTCCAAGATGACCCAGCTTCTGCGTCGCAGCTACAACGCTGAGAAGGGCTACGAGGCGAACTCGTCCAACGGCCCTACGAACACCTTCATGTTCATCCACTGCTTCACCGATGGCAAGTGGGCAGAAGAGACGTACCACAACCTTTCCATGATCCGCCGCGTCACAAACACGCTCGGCTCCACCGGCATCGGCTCCATGCTCCGCGACCTCAACGTGGAGAAGTGGCGTCTCGACCAGGACGTTGCGGAGCTCCGCGATGAGCTGGTGATTGCCAAGACGGTGTACGAGTACAAGCCCTGCATCTTTGAAGCTGCGAAGCCTGTCATTAACATCAAAGAGGAGGAACTCAAGCGCATCAGCGCCATCCAGAACAAGCGTGATGAGGCACGCGAGAAGCAGCTCGCGACCGTCCGCCAGCGCGCCAAGGAGGAGGCGTCGTCGCTCATCAAGCAGCAGGAGGCGAGCAGCGGCACGACGTTGGTGGAGCTGGAAAAGACGCTCGCCACCAAAAAGCGTGAGAACAGCTCTCTCCAGGCCGACCGTGACGCCCGCACTCGTGACTACGAGCAGACCCTCGAGAAGATTCGCAAGAAGAAGGAGGACGAGGAGGCCACCGCCGAGAAGCTACGCGAGGAGATGACGCAGCTCGAGGAAGAGCTCGCGACCCGCCAGACGGCCATCCAGAACAAGCAGAAGCAGCTCGAAATGGCGCGCCTCGACAAGGCGAAGGGCCGCGAAGCTATTCTCCGCGAGCGGGAGGGTGTGCAGGCGGCTCGCAAGAATATCCTGGCGGAGCGCCGCCAGCAACGGGAGCAGTGGATCCAGCAAATCAAAGATATCAACGCCAAGGTCCTGGAGCAGCTCAAGTCACTCGCTGACGAGCGCAAGCAAAACGGGGAAACCGTGTCCGCCAAGGAGGAAGCCGCGGAGAAGGGTGTCGCGGACGACATCAAGACCACCGAGGACTACCTCCCCAAGCTCATTTCCCTCGAGGACACCCCTGTGAACCCTGACGAGACGGAAAACATTCGCCGCCAGTTCGACGACGTGTTTGCGCAGGAAAAGAGGGAGTACCAGGCGCGTATCGACGAGGAGAAGGCCCGGAAGGAGAAGCTAGAAAAGGGTCTTGAGGCGTACCGCAACCGTGTCCTGGAAGCCGCTCAGGCCAAGAAGAACGAGAACATGCAGGACGCCGTCAAGAAGGAGCAGCACCTCAACGTTCTCTTTGATCAGGTGCTCTCGTACCTGCGCCAGGGTGTCAAGATGAGCAAGGTGTCCAGCAAAGGCCACGTCCGTCGCCGCTTCTACTTTCTGTCCGACGACTCGTCACGCATCATGTCTTGCGAGCTCGACGAGCAGGGCGCCCCCATCAGCCGCCGCAAGCCGCCTGTCACCATCTTGATCAAAGACATCCGCAAGGTGGTGCTTGGCGTTTACACTGGCTCCTTCACGAGCTTTGCGTCAGAGGCGCAGCTCGCCAAGGCGCGCGCAGAGGCGGTCACCGACAGCGGCACGTTCCGCCACGACCCGACGCAGAACATCACCCCGGCAAATCTGGGCCTGTACAACTACCGCTCGTTTGCCCTGCTGCTCAAGGGCGGTAAGTCCCTGGAGGTGGTGTGCGACTCAGACTCCGATTGGGAGGCCTGGGCGGTTGGGCTCAAGCGTCTACTGCACATTCGCACGCCGATCGAGAAGGTTCTCGAGCAGCGCCTGCGACCGGGCCAGGAGATTTCCCCGTCCAGCGCTGACCAGCCGCAGTGCGAAATGAAGTACGGCGGGCTCCTCGACATCCGCCACATGCACGGATTCGTCTCTTTATCTGCTGAAGAAGGCATTGTGTGCAGCGAGAACCACATTCCGCCAGCCCTCTTTCTGCGTATCAAGCAGGAGATCATTGAAAAGTCACACAACGGCCCGGTCACCGTGTTGGACGTGCGCGTCTCCTCTGGTATGGATCTGGTTCGCTCCAGCTTTGTGTATGACTATCTGGCGGAACGTCGCCTGATCCCGCTGCCATTCTAAGCTCTTGCCAGCCGACCCTCTCTCTCTCTTCCCCCTTCTGGCTGCTAACGAATCTGTGAACATCGTTATCATTTCGCTGAAAATCGCAGTTATCTATCGCTGCTTCTTTTTTTATTTCCTCTCTTATTTCCCATTTTTTGTTTTATTTTCTCCCCTCTGTCTCTGTTTCTTCTTCTTCTTTATCACCCTTTCATTGAAGTGCGCGCTTCCGACCTGTCTCTCTTCCTGCAGTAGGCTGTCTTTTTTTTTTTTTTCGGTCGAGCCAAAAGCAACAGCAACAGCTTCCGCTAGCTCGCACCGTTGCTCTTGTGGATGACCACCCGAAAGGTGCGACCTCAGCAGCGTTGTAAAACGAAGACGTGGGACGCTACCTGTGTTCGATAGCCTCCTTCCTTTTTGTGTTCTTTGCGGTTGTTTCTTCCATTTGCGCTACATTACCTTCATTTTCTCGTTTCTTTACCGACCCCGATGGGCTGTCATCGGCCTCCCATGAATGAATCGCATCGAATCGTCCCGCACCATCTTCTTTCTGTTGTTGTTCCTACGAGTACTGCCGCTCGTTGAGACGCTTCCGCTTTTCTTTTACTTCAGCTGCGCTACGTGGTGCTGCACAGGAAGAGCCCATTTTTTGGGCACTGTGACCGCTCGTGTAGCGGTGGTTTCTATTCCGCCTTCAAGGCACAATCGTGGCACTCGTTGATTGCTCCCACACTGCTTTGCGCGGTGTGGGTGCTGGAGTGTACTCGCAGGCACTTGTCTGGCGGAAAAGATCAATGCAGGACAGTTATCAAAATTGTGCGGACAGTCTCACTGGGCCAGGACAACTCGTAGAGGACAGATAGCACGGGCGTGAGCTGTAGAGCGGTAACAGTATTTATTGGTTCTTCGTTTCTATCACTTTTGTTTTTTCTGACGACGCAATTCTTGCAAGCAGCCGCGCACAGTCCTCCTACAGGTCCGTCGTGTCTCTTTTCCACCTTTATTCTTTTACGAGTTCCACATTGTTCCACTTCTTATCGTCAAAGAACACAAAGCAGCAAACCACTGTGTATATTGCAACCTGTGTTGCGGTACCAGGAACAAAGTCTGCAGGGTTGTGGTGCCCCTCCCTCTGTTGTCCAGCGCCGTTAGCATAATCCTCTCACAGGAAGAATTGCTAGCACGGGCTATGGACCTTGTAACGTTTGGCAGCCGAAGGCAAGGGCTGTCGGTGAGGTGTGACAGCGCTCCATCGTTGCAGGCACCAATGGAGCACACACCGCGAAACGAAGACGAGGTGCTAGGCGTTGGTGGTGTACCGAACATGTGGCAGGTTTTTGAAGCATCACGTCTCGTGCACGGTTTGGAAAGCATCTTCAACATGTGTCGTGCGATCGCTCCGCCTCTTTGCTGTCCTGACTAGCTCTTGTGTGTACTACCCCGTTCATTAGACAACAATATTCTTCGCTGTCTCAAAAAAGAAAAAGTTCATCGCCAGATCCTCAAACCGATAGCACGAAAGTCGTCACAATAGCTCTTTTTCTTCGTCAATAATCGCGTAAGCTTCCTCTTGACCATCCACCACGGCAATGGCATACAAGCCTCGTACACTGTACCTGCTCGCAGCCTCCGTTGTGGCAACCGCTGCCCTTCTCTTCTCTACCCCTACTACAGCTACCAATGCCGATACCCTGAACTTCCTTCTCCTTATCCGTGAACAGATCCCGCGACTGGAGACGGAATGGACGACCGAAAACTACTGCGACACTGGTGCTCCTTGGATTGGCATCACGTGCGGTGACAACGACATTGTGACCTTCAAGGCTGCTGACCTTGGTGCTGAAGACCTGCCAGCGGCAATTCAGCTTCCGGAAATTCCGGACACCATCACTGCCGCCGACGTTCAGGTGACCTCCATGAACTTCACCGGACTGCCACTTGTCAATGGCTCCCTTCCTGCGACGTGGTCGGGCCTCACTCAGCTGACGGCCCTGGTGTATGGCAACGCTGAATTCTGCGGTTGCGTCCCGGAATCGTACGAGGGAGTGACCGTCCTCACCGACGCGATTGACGCGCTGCCGGAGGAAGTCCGCACCAAGCTGACGGCGGCGGATTGCGCTGAGTCAAACGTGTGCTCTGCGGGGGGCGCAGACCCCGCCACTTCTACGAGCACCACCACCTCTACCGCCAATCCTAACGATGGTGGCAACAACGGTGGCAACAACGGTGGCAACAACGGAGGCAACTCCACCGTTCCGTGCTCCGTGTCCAACTGCCGTGAGTGCCGCGGCGGGAGTCCCCGCCTGTGCAAGGACTGCAACGAGGGGTACAGCCTCACCTCCCTGAACCTGTGCACCAACGGCGCTTTTGGCCACGCCTCTGTCGCTATGTCTGCTATCGTTGCCGCGATCCTTGGCGTGGTCCTGTGCGCTCTCTAAGCTTTCGTTTGCCCAGCTTCGTCCAGGTGTACGGTGGCATGGCAGTCGACTTGACTGCCCCCGCCACACGAGTGTTGGCGCACATCTCAATCCACATGCCCCTCCACTTGCGTTCAGAAGGCATCAAGGGTTCATCGTACGCAGCACATGCTGCATGGTAGCTGCCTTGCTTCTTGCAGAGTCACAGGCCCTTCATACCTGCGTCATCATGGTGCTAGCAGGGGAGTGCGAGAAGGCTGTTCTGCGGGCGACCTGTCGTCTCACGTGTCTTTGTTTTATTCATTTCTTCCCATGCGTTTGTGTGTTGAGTCCTCTTGGGGCTCTTAGGGCTTGCTCAGAAACACAAAAGCCTTGCGCACGGGCCAATTCCACTACAGGTTGTTTCGCAGGCTCTGTTGGTGTGCCTTGGAGAGCAGTGTGCTTGGTTCATTTACCTTGATGATTTTGTTTCAAACGGAACTTCCTAGGCGCCACGTACGTAGATAAAAAAGGGAGGGCACTCTGTGGGTGGTTCTGCAAAGCGAGCCATTGGGAACACCTTCTAGCACCCGCCTGTCCGCAAAGAAGAAGACTCCTGTACCATTTTCCGTTTCTTTATGAATTTGAATATTGCTTTACCGTGCCCTGTGGTTACCCCTCGCTTTCTGCAGCATGTACAGAGGTGTGCCACTGACTCGTGGTGGCCCCCCTCACGGAAGACACATGACCTCTGGCTCTGCGAAGCTTCTGTTCTGTAGAGTTTCTTGTTTTCTTATTTTCCGACGCGATATGCACGAACACAGCCTTCCCCATGTGTTTCCAGCTATCGTTCCTACTTTTCGACTATTCCTTTCACCACTGTGCTCCATTTACTTGTCTTCTTCCATGAATATGACCGTCCACCCTTTTTCCCCCTTTTCACTTATATATTGACACATGTCTACGTCTGTGATCCTCTTTATATCCGTGTTTGCTCTCCAGAAGCCATTTCTCGAGTGCAAACATTCATTTCGGTTATCTTCCCCAAACGAAAACGACATCAACGAAAAGCGTCACGTATAGTCGTCAAGAAAACCAATCAAGCGGGCAGGTGCTCAAAGTGCCCTATCTAGGGTGTCATCGCTGTCGAAAGCGAAGTGACTGCTCCGAGATGGTAACACTGGCTGCACCACACCGCAGAGCAACTGGTTACGTGGGTATTGATGCATCCGCGCTGACGCGTGCATCCGGCGCGAATAGTTTTATTTGCGTTTCCCCGTCTTTCATTCCCTACGTGCGGGCGAACGCACGTTGTGATAGGGACAATGACCAGTAGCCCCCCCCCCACCCAAACTGTACGTTTGACTGACGGTGAGCGCTGGTATTCCCATAGCTGCGACCCGGTTTCTGTGGCCTCTCTTCCTCTCTTGTACCGATTCCTGGCACGATATTTGAAACTCCTTTCTTCCCCTCTCGCCTTCCTTCTCCCTGTATTCCGACTCAACACGCACAGAAATAAGCGCTCGCCCCTTTCTAAGACTTTCCCACTCCCCGTTTTCTCTTCTCACTCCCAAGCCAACTCACGTCAACGATCCTGCAGCTAACGCAACACACAGACAGCGTGCCGAAGCCCCTCTCGCCACCTCTACCCGCACCCATCCCAGGCACCGTACTGACCACCACCGTGCATCCGTTCCACAGCCCTCGTCCCCCCGACTGCTTGTATAGTGCTGACCCCTCCCGTGCCACCATGTTGCCCTACAAGCTCCTGTCCTTCACCACGGCGGTTGGCTGCACTATCCTCCTGACACTCGCCGCACTCGCTGTGAGCGCGCAGGGCGTCGACGTGACAGCCATCTGCCCCGGAGGAGACGGGAGCCGCCCCGTGAAACTCGCCCCCGCCGACAGCCACACCATGGAAATCTCCTGTGAAGAGAGCTCTGAGACCTGCAGAATTAAGCACACGGTGACCATGAACGAGGAGGCAGGCACCACCCTCTGCGTGACGGCGAATGGAGCCCCTTACACCGTCACGGTGGGCGAGGCTGTGGCGATGCAAACACAGGACTCTGCGCTACGCCCTTCCGGTGCATGTTCACGGATGGTCAACGACACTACTCAGAAACCTAACCTCGGTGGTGCTACCTTCCGAAACCAAGCCGTTGGTTGGGCGTGGGGTAACGCGACTGGGTCCATCGTGACGGTGTCCGTGTGTGGCAACCCTGAGAGGGACGTGCTCGTATGTGGCTCCGGTGGAGTGGAGGCTGCGAAAACTGGTGCGCCGCAGCTCTGTGGCGATGCAGGCTTGTACCAGGCGGTGTACACGGGCACGGACAGCCGGAGCACCAACGGCTGCATCGGCTCTGCAGTGCGCCTCTACTTTACCATCATGGCAGTGCCCAGGGAAATCGAGTACACGATATACGAGCTGGCCTTTGATGAGCCTGTGGTCACGTCAGTGGTGAACCTGAACGGCACGCAGCAGACTGTGTCGGGCAGTGATGCCTCTGACGTCTCCGTCCGCATCACCGTGGACACGCCCAACCCACTGGAAGGCTACTTCATGGCGACCCAGGGCAGGAGTAACCCACCAGTGGTTGGTAGGAGTCGCATGCTCCCAGGCAGCTGCACGGGCTACTGCGCCCTCCGCAAGGACAGTGAAACACAGTACTGGTTACCCATGTCTACTGTGTGTGCTGGAGCAAACCCTGACTGCGACGCGAGCACCACGGACTTTTGTGAGGCGCGTGTGCAGCTGTTCACCGAATCGTCCGAGGACATCACGCTTCCGTACCGGACGCCTGACGGCACCGTGGAGTACATTCTGAACGATCGGGAGTACGTCGTGTCTGCGACCCAGGGCAGTGCGGTGCCGCTGAAGGGTGTGTTTGTGTTCAACGAGACGGCAGGGGAGCGCGTGACAGTCAAGGGTGCGGCTCGCGACCTGTCGGGTGCGAAGATCCAGGTGCTTCCGCAGGACGCGCAGCACAAGGACGTGGTGGTGGTGCGTGCCGGTGGCGAGGTGGTGGCGGCGTCGAGTGCGTGCAAATTTGCCCTGCGCAGCGTGCGTGGCACGGACCGGATGTACAGCGTGACCAATGTTCTTGGTGAGCCCACCTGTGACCTGGTGATTGGCAATGGCGTGGAGCAGCGCACATTCAACGTGGACACGCCAGCGAAGGCCAGCGGTGCGCAGGACGTCGAGAACGTTGACGCACTGTGGAATGAGGTGGTGGACGAGGGCGGGAAGAAGAACTTGCCGCTCATTCTGGGACTGTCTCTCGGTCTTGGCATCCTTTTTGTGGGCATCGTTGCTATTGTCGTTGGTCTGTGTTGCTGCCGTCGCAGGAAAACGTGCTGCTTTGCGGAGGATAACGAGTGCCCTGCGTGGCTGACAACGTGTTCGCGCCGTGCAACGGATTGCTGTGCCGGGAACTCCACAGACGAAGATGAGGACGATGAGAGGGAGACGGAGAGTGATAGGAACGAGATTGAGAAAGATGCCGCGAGTCTAGTCACCGAGAATCCGTTGGAGAAGCACCTCTCGTCCTCTGCCACACGAGCTCCAAAGGTATCCAGCACGACCTCTGTAACGGAAGACAGCTCAAAGCACGATACGGCTGGGCAACAAGTTGTCTCTCGTTCGGCCTCTGAGGTGGTCCCGATGCCTAGGTGCGCGACGGAGCCTCCCGCTCCTGTAAAAAAAGCCGCCAAAGCCATCCCTGCTGGCTGTCCGACTGACGACGTACCAGTCAAGAGTCAGCGTGCTGCACTACCTGCCTCAACCCAGCGGCCTGCGTTGCCGCCTCCCTCAACACAGCCAGCGGCCTTGCCACCTCCCTCCGTCCAACCAGCGCCATTGCCGCCTCCCTCCGTCCAGCCAGCCGCCTTGCCGCCTCCCTCAGTCGACCCGCCTGCGATGCCTGTGAGCGGTCCGGCTGCCCCAATACTCCCTGTGATGACGAACGTCAACGAGACGAACAACATGTACTTTGGTCTTCCCGCCTTTCCACTCGACAGTATGCTCGACACCTCCACCCACCGAAGCGTGCCACGCGCGCCCCGAGGGAATCCGCCAATCTCAACAGTCACCCAGTCGGCTGGTACCGCGGCTGGGGACCCTCACCAACCCTCACTGGCAAAAACGACCCCAAAAGGCTCAGCGGCGCAACGGCAACTGAGCCAGCGGAAGCAGCCCACGGTGCCAGTGTTCCCCGCTGCACCGGTTGCAGCGGTGGTGGGCGGTGGCGGCCCCGCACTCTCTGTTTCACCTATACAGGAGGTCTTGCCTCAGAGGGGTGACGCTGGGGATCCGGGAACGCACAGGGGCCGCGACACCGCGAACCACCGCTATCCAAGCCCAACCAGCAGCGCGCCCACCGCGGGTTTCACCACCGCTGGAGGTCCTGTACCAAGGCCCATGAACGAGAGCTCACTAATAGACGGCAATCCTGTAGTGCGAATCGATCTTGAGCGGTTGTACATGGGCGATGATACTTGCTGTCGTAATGACATAAAGGTGCTCAATCTCGATAAATTGCGTTTGCCCCCCACCCCAGAGAGCGATGCGCAAGACCCGCTTGCAGACAATGGTCTCTCCCCTTTGGGGGTGCACAACTTCTGTCTAAGGTACCGAAGACCTAAGAAAGCCTTTCGAGGATGGGAAGAGCTAGAGATGGAGACGTCTCTTGGGTTTTCACGTGGCTGTTACCTCTCTAGTTCCTTGATCGAATGGTCCAAGCGGTCCCTCACGCTCAAGAGTGCCTTCGACGCTGTGATCGCCATGCCATTCACACAGAAGACATTTGCTGTCCTTTATTATCTGTCGAGTACCTACCACAACGAGTGGCTTAACGTCAGGCGTCGAATGCGCGAGGACGAAAAGTTCCAATAACACTTAGCGCCTGATAGGCGAACTACCACTCAAGGCATGCTGCGCCGTCCTTGTCCCTGGGGCACTCGCCTTTTTCAGGTCACCGGCCACCACGTGAAAACGCACGCAGCGCAGATCGAGCTGCTACGCATTACAGGTGCGGCTGAGTAACTCCAGTCATCTGTTTTTGTGCCGCTTCATTTGCTAGTCAAACAGTGGACTCCCCCACTGTGAATGAGTCACATCTTCCAGTGGAACCACGCCATCCGAGCACGTTAGCAATGGCGTTCACCTCGGTAGTCCTTTGAAGGCGCCTCGTGTGAGAGCTGCAGCACGGCGCAGCATCGAGCGAATGGTCTCCCCTACCAGCTTCAAGGACGTGAGGATCTACACGGACATTCCATTCCCTTCCACACTATCAGAATGAAAGGTTCTGTACACAGTCTGCCATCAACTGCTTCAGCCCTGACCAGAGGGCAATTGTGGTCGCCAGTTTGCGAGCGCAGAATCACGACTTATAGATTCTTATCTACAGGAAATTTGGCAAAGTAGCGCACCACACCCAATACATATATAAATCTTTTCGCATTGCTGGCCAGCCTTTTTCTTTTTCTCATCAATTTTTCTCACCTGTGCTCCACGTTCCTCCCCCCCTCTCCCCCTTCTTTCTGTTGTTCTTCCCCGTCTCTGCCTCTCCCTCTATCTTGCTTAACAACCACAGTATATAGACGCTAACGTACGTTGGATTCGACAAAAACAAAGTGTGAAGTCCTAACTGCTACCTCCCCCTCACCCCCTCCCCCCACCCCACTCTTTTTAACTATTCCCTCAAGCAGATTGGCTGCAACGCGTGCTTATTCCCTCACGGATGGCGGACACACGATGGTGTCACGTCTTTTTATTTTATTTTTTAATGGTCACCCCTCTCTGTGTTGAAATACTCTTTTCACGCCGTCTTCTCTTTGTGTTCCCTCTCGCGTTTCTTCTATCTTTACTTATATCATCGTTTACAATGCCTTCGGGGTGCGCATTCAACCGCGATCTTTTTTTTTTCTTTTCAGCCTGCTATTCCTTGATCACTATTTTTTTACTGTGCCAGCATATGCAGATACGTATTATTTTTTCTTGTATTTCGTTTCGTCATGGACGCGCCCACAGCTCTGTGCTTTTCTGTGCTTGCGTCCTTTTATCGTTTGTCTTCCCTTGTTTCTTTCGTGATGTTTCTGTATCGTCTGTACTTTAACTCCCTGTTTTTCTTTCACTTCCGTCACTTCGTTTACTCTTTTTTATTATTCCAAGAACTCACGTACACCGATTTACCCTCCCCCCTTTCCCTCCTTTTTTTTTTTTTGCTCACATCCCATTGGACTTTTTTGTGGCGGTTAGCTCATGGGACAATGGACCCGTTGGCGTACCTGTTGACGCCACTTGCTGCTTCCATTCTTATGGTTGCTTTCCTTCATAGTCTTGCTTCAATGTCACACGCGTTCTGAACCGCCTCAGGAGGCGTCGTTGGAAGTGGAAATCCTTTTCTCCACACGCACATCTGCGTATATTCACACACAAAAACGGAACGTACGTGCCACCCCTCTACCACACACCAATGTAGACCTCTCAAAGCGAACACCACGAAAATATACAAAGCTTTTTGTGCATCGCAAAGTAGTTCAGCAACTGAGTGCATTCAAATATATTTTTTTCGGACCACTAACTCTTCTTTCTTTGTCCGTTTTCCCTCCTGTACTCTGAGCACCTTCCCCCCTCCTCCCCCTCNTCCTGTGCTCTGGGCCCCTTCCCCCCTCCTCCCCCCTCCTCCCCTTCTCTTTCCCCCTCTGATTTCTTCTTGAATGATTTACCTATCCTCCCCAGCCTCTCTCTGCTTTTCTTGTTCTCCCTCCTTTCTCCCTCAACGACGGTGCCATGTAAACGAACCCATGGGGCCACAGCCGTTCACAGCAGCTTCACACTTGTTGCGCGATGCGAAGCGGTGTGACGTGGCCATCATCAGTGGGTGTTCACGAGCACCGCCTTCCGCGAGGGGTTTTCACCGTTTTCAGTCAAGCGTCCCTTTCCCCACCCCCGGTGTCTTGTCAGTTTCCTTCCCCCCTTCTCCCTCCATCGCCGAAAGCGAAATAAACCAAATATGCTGGCATCATCGGAACGAACATATATCTTTTCCGCACTCAATCAAGACCAACGAAACCAAATATAAAAACCGCGAAGATGAAGCTAACAACAAAAAATCAGCTAGACCGAAACAACAGTAACCTCCACATCCGTTCTCCGAAGAAGATACTGGATTGCTGCTCAATCTCTCGTTGATCACGAAAAAATGAGCTATGGCGTCGATTCCAACGTTGCGTAGGTGTGGGAGTGGTACCATCACATCGTTATGCCATAGGGGTGGTTAACGGTCGACGATGTGAAAAGCGACACCAACCGTAGAACTGGAAGACCGAAACGTGACTCCCCCCGCTCACCCCTACCGTGTCTTCGTTGTCATCCTTCCCACAATGCTTCAGGTAGGGAAAGAGAGGTTTGTTTTGCATGGACCTTTGCAGCTCAATACATCTTGCTCCCCTGAATTGCCATCATCTGCCTTATGAAGCGAACCGTTAATCCACCTAGCTTTCCGTTGCACCGCATGCCTACCACCCTCCACACGGAACCGGAGCACGGAGAGCGGTTGCTCACGCAACTGCTTCAACTTGTTATTCACTTAGTCAAAGCGCAGGTAGGGTAGTGATTGTCGCCACGACATCCCCGAGGAGCCCAGGCCACGCAATCGCCGTCGCTCCGGCTCCTCGCGCGCTGGCGAGGCATCGCCAGTCCTAGCCGTGGTCTGGCGAGTTCGTCTGGCGCGTCTGCTACCCCCAAACGGGGCGGCTGGTGAATGGACCCTTTTATCGCTGTGGTGTCCACCGTGGCCCTGGTAAAAACCAGCTGCTTCGCCGCGGTGCAAGGGCCCATTGCTGGTTTGGCCTCTTTTGTCGCTCAATTGCCTCGCGTGCCGGGCTATTCGCGGGGCCACGAGGAGGCTAGGAGCTAGTGAAATCCCTCGTTGGCGCCGGTGGCTTAGTCGCAGCAACGGGGTCTATTGCCTCGCGTTCGGCGGGGCCGAGAACGGCCCCCCTCGCGCGTTGGGTCGGGGGCGGTTGGTGGGCTCGGCGGGCAGGCCTTTTGGCAAAGACCCAGGCCCGGGGTCGCCCCGCGACAAAGATACGCCGCCCGCCACACGACACCGCGTCCCGGCAAGAGGAACCGTCGTCTTCCCGGCCTCGGCCTCTTGTGCTGCAGCAGCGCCATTTCCTAACTTGTCGATGGCTCTTGGTAAGGGAATTTGTTTACGTAAAGGCCGTTATTTGCTTTGGCTGCACTGGCGCTGCTGAAAAAAAAAATGGCTCTGTGACACGCGTCCTGCACACCCATTCGTCTATTGCGGCCGCTTCTTGCCCTCCAAAGAGGCAGCCACATGGAGGAGAGCAAGCGCACGGACACCGCCAAGGGAAACCCTTCGAAACCGGAGCCCTCAGACGAGAAGAAAGGCTACTGGCGTTCCATCGTCCGTGCATCTCGCCAAGTGGAGCTTGAGACCCTTTTCTCCGCGTATGAAGCCGAAGCGATCACGCTTGACACCTTCCAAAACGGAGCGATGGACCTTGCCATCCGCACGACGGACGGTGCTGCCGAAATCGCACATCGCCTTGCGCAGGCGAACCGTCAAAATCTCGAGCCCTGGCGCGTCCCGTTCGAGGCGGCAGTTGCCCAGTGGGATCTGGCGGTGTCACGCGCTTCCTCGATGGGAGGCCTGGAGCTGATCGCCCAAGCGAAGGAGCAGTTCATCGTGAAGGCCCGGGCCAAGGCGCTGACGGTGGAGGAGGCGATGTTCGGAAGCTACGTCTGCATTCTGGAAGATCCGGTTGTGGCACGTGGTATCCTTTACCATCTCCTTTTTGAGGTTCCTGATGCGATAAGGGTGGCTCGACATAACCAGTACATGCTAAACCAGTACCCCGAGCTCGAGCGAGGCTCCATCGCGCAACAGGTGTCGAGGCTGGCGGTGCCGCTGTTTCCTCCGTTTGGCGCCCTCAAGTCGATCAGCGAGACCATTCTGGCAGACAAGGCTCTGCTCGGAGGCGGCCGCGGAGAGCAGAAGACGGTTTCACCAGGAGCGGTCGGACATTACTTCCGAAACCCTCCTGCAATCACCGGAGGTGATTATTATGAACCGGTCGTTGGTGCGGAAGGAAAACAGATCTCGGCGGTACAGATGGTCGGAACTGACCATCGTTTGACGTACCTGTGCAACGAGATAAGTTCTCTTCGTTCTGAACTTGCCTCTGCGCTGTCGCGTGGGTCTGGCTCTGCCGGTCGTGGCCGTGGTTCTCGCGGCGGCCGTGGGTACGGTGCTGCTACTCCTGCCGCGTCCGCTCCGCAACGTGATGCGCAGCCTGCTCGCCCAGGCCTGGTGGTTCCTGCCGTGGCGGCGGTCAGGAGGATTATGACCTGCCAAAGAACGAGGCAGGCCCGTTTTAACGGGCGACGCAAACACCAACGCAGCGGCCGCCAAGAAGAAGAAAAACCACATGCTTCTTGGCGGTGACGCTGCTCAGGGAAAAACTTCCAACCTGGAGCTTGACCTTTTGCTCCACCCGCTGAAAAGCGAAAAAACTTCACACAAACGGTTTTATTTGCTGCAAGCACACGTGTTCCCGGAACTTGACAGGGAAGGCGTCGAAGGCATGCAGCGGGCCATCGCTGCCGGAAAGACCGTCTTGTTTCCGATCTTTATTTGCTGCCACTGGATCGCGGGAGTGGCATACCGCATTGATGGTCAGGACTTTATGGACATCTACGATTCCGCTCCGACCATCGTTGTGAAGAAAAAGCTGAAGAAGAAACTTCTTTCCCTTTGGCCTTCACTGGACATAGCCAATCGATACTGCCCGTTTCAAAAGAGAGGCAGTGACGATTGCGGTCTTTACATGCTGGCCTCGCTTTACGCGATCTTTTTCGATGTTGTGGTGCAGGACCCGCGCCGCGTCCCAAGGCGCCTGCGTCCTTTTTTCGCCGCTCACATCCGAGAGCCGTACGACGATCGCACATTCCTGGATCGTCTCTTGCGACTACTCGAAAACGAGGTGTTGGAGGGAGGCGCTGCAGAGTCCCCGGCCGAGAGGCTGGTGGCTGACAACCGAGCTGCCACGGCTAGCGTGCCACCTCCACGGCCCTCGTGGTATGAGGTCGAATTCCTCCGGGGAACCCGCCTCTACCAGAAACACGCGCACATTTTCGAGCAGAATTGCACTTTGCGCAGCGTGTTTATTGCCTTATTTCTTCTCAGCGTGGCGGAAAGATCGGCGCGAGCCTTGGAGATGACGAACATCTCCACTCAAGCGACAAGGCTAAAGCTCCGGCGAGGGCAGCCGTATGACGTCGTTGATATCCTGTATTTGAACGGGGTGGATTGCGTCCCGGCAATTGCGGCTCGTCGTGGCGCTGGCGCTTCTTTGGTTCCTGGGTTCGGGTTGGCGATGGAAAGGAAGGCGGTCTTCGTTTACAAGGCCTTTCACCTCGCCGCTTCTCCCCTACCCGGCACCGTTCTCGCGGACGGTTTTCCACCACGCGCGTTTGTCTGCGGCGCACGCTTCGTCGCTGGGAATTCGGCTGCCGGTGGCCATTATGAGCTCACACAAAACGTCTCCGAAGCTCAGGTTGGGGTTTATCTCCCCGATCCTGATGACTCTTTCACATGGGAAAGGGTTGGCAGACGCCGTGTTCTCAACGGCGCGTTCCTCGGGAAAGATTTTCCACAACGTCGCGTGGAAGACAATGAAGAGGAACAGGAGGACGCGCAGGCGGCCGGCAGTGACCACACGATGCAGATTGAAGACCGAAGAAACGCGGAGGAAGAGGATTTGCTTCCACCGACATTCGCCACAGGGATCGACGAAGATTACGATCCTGCGGACAACGCTGGCGAATTAATTTGGAGGGAAGAGGGCAATCGGGCGCCTGCCCCCGGCAGGCCCAAAGGACCAGAAAATTTAAACTGGAGGGGCGGGCGCCTCGACGACAAGGGTCGGGTGCTGTGGGGCGCCGCCTGCCCGAGAGCGTGGGTGACTCACCCGACGCATACGCCCCACATTTCCCAGGTCGCATGGCGGGGAGTTTCGGAGGCCGAAAGATCCTTGCACCTTGCGTGGCTGCGTCGCATCCGCGACATGCCGGCGAACCTTCTGGATCGGAAACCGGAGGATGCGCTTTTGGAAATGCTCAACAAGGACGCTGTCGCGAAGAAGTATTCGTGGACCACGTACGTCCGAAAGCTGAGTATCATTCAATCCGCTCTGAATAACCTTCCGCTCTACACGAACCAGCCGGAGTCCATCGACCTTGGGAGGACCGCTGTGTGGAAAGCCGCTTGTATGTTCGCACGCAAAATGATGCGACAGTCGGAAACCAAGCCGCCACAGCCTCTCGCGTGGGGGGGGGGGGGGCTTTGTAAAAGTCCAGAAGAGCTTGAGGTCATCGGCACCACTCACGCCCCTTTACGTGACGCTGATGTGGTGCACGGCGGCGCGCGCGGTGTATAGCGAACGTCTTCAAATTCGGGACGTCAGCTTCGCCCAGCCACCGTCGTCGGCGACACAGGCTTGCCGACTGGAGGCGGAAAGCGTGTCACACCTCACAAAGCTATCGGCAGAACTCGGAGCGGAAATGGTAAACGTAACGGTGCGGAGGGAGCGCGGGAGGGGAGCTCATTTCCGCGGCCCGTACACGGTTTGCGCGGCGCTTCCTCGAAGGGAGGCGGCGATGCTTGCGGAAATGCTCGCCACGCGCCGCGCGTCCCTTCGATTGTTCCCGCAAGTTTCGCAGCGACGCACGGAAGCACTGGCAGCGATTTGCAAAATCCAGCCACGCGCTTCCATGCCGTCGATCCGGAAAGGGTCGATCCGGTTCTTGGCGGCGAAGGGCCTCAGCCACGAGGAGCTGATGAAGTTGACGGGCCACACGCGCCTGGAAACGCTGCTCCGATACCTGGGCGATGGCCGCCGACCAACGACGGAGGAAGGCGCGCGACAGGCACGCGTCGCGCACGCCCTCCACCAGCGCCAGACAGTGCAGGATTAGGCGCGCGAGCTCCTGCTGTAAAAGAGCTCGGCCTTCGGGAGCGCGAGGTGCTTCAGGAGATCATCCGCATCAAGTTGTCGGAGGGAGATCCCGAGGCTAGCGCCCTGCAAGAAAAGCTGGAGTCTATGCCGCAACGATCCTGCGACTGGCCGCTGCATTTGAAAGCTCCTCCTCTTTTGGACTTTGACGCGTTGTTCTCTCGTTCCGTTTCACACAGCAGCACCGCCATCCTCCTGGAAGAAATCATGCAGTTTTTCCAACCGGCATTTTATCAAGGGTTTCGTACGTCAAGAACGATCAAGACGACATCCCTTAGCATGGCTGATGTGCGCCTTACTGTTGAGAAGGGCAGGTTTGAGCTCGCAATGCCAGAAGAAGAACAGCGTCGGCTTTTCGAAAGTTCGCGACACACTGGCTCGGGTTCCTTTGGTCGTCTGCCAGGCGGCTGGCACGGCGTAAACGTGTTCTACGTTCTGGAACTGAAAGGTCGACGACGATTGATCACGGAACCTCTTCTCAATGGCGTTGTTGAGAAAGATTCTCTACCAAAGGTCTCTTATCCAGGCCGCCTGCAGAACAGGCAGCGACTATCGGATTGTAAGTACATGTTGCAGATTGACTTTGACTCCTTCTATGATGCGCTGCCGTTGAATGATTTGGATGTGAGAAACAACTTTGTCTTTCGTGGTAAGGATGGGTTGTGCTACGGAATCTGAAAGTGTTTCCGACGGGTGCGCGTTGGAGCGTGTGTGCTGCTCAAGCCGTTACTTCCACAATTGTCGATATCGACACTCCGGTTGTTATTCTCACACTCATTGGCAATATCTTGATTGCGGCACGCGGGGGACAGGAGTCACAGTTTCTGAATGCTGTACGTACGATTCTTACACGGATTGGATTGGTGAACTTGCGGGCGTCGCCTGGTCGCCTCGAACTTCTTGGCCTGTCGGACTCTGCCCTTCTTTCCCTTTCCGTTAAGCCGAACGTTTTTCTTGGTGAGGAGTTTTCTTGGGAAGAACCGTTGAAGCAAAGACTCATGTGCAACTCGCACAAAACGGTGGCGAAGTTGGGCTTGGCTGTTGCCCGTTTTCCGAGTTATACGTGCAGGAGCTTTGCAGCATTGGTTTCTCTCATTCTTTTTGCTGCACACACTGTCAGCATGAACCCGGCGCGGTTGTTTCTTTTACTGAAAGCATATCGTGCGGTTTACATCGCTGTGGCTGCTGGAAAAGACTGGGACAGTGGGATTCCACACATCAGTCCTGGTGTTTCTTCTGTGCTTTTTTCTATCAGCGAAGAGTTGTTGCGAAACAACCGTGCTCGCATTCCTGAAAAGATCGTATACTCTTATGAAGAATTGGATTACGATTACGTCATCTTCACCGACGCTTCCGCTGAGGGATGGGGTGCTGTCGTGACGGACGTCCGCACGAACAACACAACGTTTATTCAAAAGCGCTGGGATGATGAACTTGTGGTTGCTGAAGGAAACGCGATCACTCACGACGAGCAGCGCGACCGCTGGAGAGAAAGACTCTTCCAGCAACGTCACTCGGTACAGGCAGAGCCACGAGCGGCTCTGGAATGCCTGCTGTGCTTGAATGGCACGGGTGGAATACACGATGGCGCTCGTATCGCTCCCTCGCAACGGATCATGTGGCGATTGTGTTGGCACAACGTAAATGCAATGGCTATGGGGGAATCGGTCGCGGTGGAATGCTGGACCTCCTCTACGAATGGGTTTACAATTCTCTGTTCACAAGAAATGTCGCAGTGGTCTTCTTCTATGTGGCAGGACCTCAGAATCCAGCTGACACACTGTCAAGACAGTTCACTGGCAGCGGGCTCTTGAATGAGCAGAGAGGCTCTACGACGGACGTGCCTTTTCTTCGCGACACATTTTGTCAACTGTGCGAGGAAGAGTGATGTCGTAAGAATCATTAGCAGCTATGGGGTCACACAGGGCGAACGCCAGAGGAAAACCACACGTACACACACACATCATCAGCAGGGAGGATGTGTTGTGGACAGCATTTCTCCGGTCACGGGAGCCAGCGCGTCCACAAAAAGATCCCAACTGTGTATGGGTTCGCGGGGGAAAGCGCGCGGTCTGAGCAGCGCCGCCTGGAAGCGGACATTCGTAATACTCACCTGGTTGCTACCCATCGTTCGTCCACGATGCTTGGCCTCATGTGCTCTAACACTCACTCACTTCCTCCGCTTTGAACTTCTTCTCAAGCACAAGCTGTTCTCATTCATAAAGTTTGGCAGAACGAGGGGTGACTTCATATCACACCCAGTCGTCATTTGTGTTTGTGTTTGTGTTTGTGTTAGTGTTTGTGTTAGTGTTTGTGTTTGTGTTTGTGTTTGTGTTTGTGTTTGTATTTGTGTTTGTGTTTGTGTTTGTTTTTGTGTTCGTGTTTGTGGTTGTGGTTGTGGTTGTGTTAGGGTTAGGGTTAGGGTTAGGGTTAGGGTTAGGGTTAGGGTTAGGGTTAGGGTTA